>JAZKJV010009443.1:0-166672 GCA_037367405.1 Ottelia alismoides | reverse complement strand
TTTATATATAAAAAAAAAAATATGATTAACAAGAAAATAAAACTAAAATTCATAAATATCCAAAATGTGTATTTTATAGCTAAAAAATAGGTTTTAAATTTTTATCTTTTTCTCTAAACTTTTTTGGAAAAATTTCTTCTGTAATGTTTTAAATAAAAATTATCTTGAGAAAGTTTTATGTTTTGAGTTTTTTTTAAATTTTTGAGGTCTCCTACTATTTATTTCAAGCATTATTTCATTGGGAAAACCTCTCTTTTTTGTGATGGGTTCATGTTGGAAGAAAAGGACTCGTTGTTTATTCCAAAGAACCCTAGGATTTCCTATATAGATAAGGACTATGGGTAAACTACATAAGATGGAAACACGAAATAAAAATAACAGAAAAAGTACATATAATATAGAAATATCTCTACACTCCCCCTCAAGATGGAGCATAGATGTCAATCATGCTCAGCTTGGAAGAACACTTCTGGAATGCCCTCTGAGCAATGGCTTGGTAAAGATGTCGACAATCTGTTCTCTTGAACTGACATGGGAAGTAGAAATCAAGCCCTTTTGGATCATATCTCTAGTATAGTGACAGTTTACCTCAATATGCTTTGTTATATCACAAAATGCAGTATTATTAACAATGAATAGCGCTGCTTGATTATCACATTGTAACCGTATGGATAGAGGTACATCTACATGCAAATCTTCTAACACAGCTCGAAATCCACATCAACTAAGTACTTGCTTGTGCCATGGCCCTATACTCAGATTCAACACTAGATCTAGCCATCATTGTTTGTTTCTTGCTTTTCCAACAAACCAAAGAACTATCAACAAACACTGTAAAACCTGAAGAAGACTCCCGATCCTTAGGGCATCCTGCATAGTCCGCATCAACACATGCAGAAACAGAAATGTTTGTTTCTTTCCTAAACAGTAGTCCTGCGCCTGGAGACGGCTTTAGATATCTCACTGTCATGTATATGGCATCCATATGTACTTGTCTAGGTTGTTCCATGAACTGACTCACCCGACTCACTGCAAAAGCGATATCAGGTCTAGTGATAGTGTTAATGTGACTTGAATCCTAACCGCTTGTTGGGTTGCTGATGTGGCTGATCAGTGTCATGACTTCTGATTGGCTGAGAGATGTTGGGTCAGGATTGCTGACATGTCTGATCTGTGTCCTACCTTCTGATTGGCTTAGAGCTGTTGAGCCAGGATTGCTGACATGTCTGATCTATGTGTTGCCTTCTGATTGGTTGAGAGCTGTCGGGTCAGGATTGCTGACATGTCTGATCTTGTCCTGCCTTCTGATTGGCTGAGAGCTGTTGGGCCATGATTGCTAATATGTCTGATCTGTGTCCTGCCTTCTGATTGGCTGAGAGCTGTTGGGATGGATTGCTGAATACAAATGGTATTCTTCTGTTGTAGTATAAAAGGGGCCTTAAGGCCACCAAGTACTGCAGTCCTGATTCTGATCCTCTTTCTCATCCCATATCTGTACCTTCTCAGTACCCTCTGTATTACATTTTTCTCCATATAGTGAAATCAATCGCTGCCGCTCAAGGACATAGCCCAATTACGGGTGAACCTTGTAAATCCTTGTGTTTGTGTCTTGCTTGTTTGATCGTGTTTGCGTTTGTTTGCTTCCGCGATTCACAACAAACTGGTATCAGAGCTTCAGGTTCCGTCAAGATCATCAAGTAAGAGGCATCACACAATTTGAAGATCGAGAAGTTCACTGGGAAGAACGGATTCAGTCTATGGCAGATCAAGATGCGCGCCCTTCTGAAACAATAGGGCATCTTGGCACCATTAGATCAGAAGCGAGCGAAGGCACTCGAGCCGTCCGAGTTGATGGTGCAGGAAGAGAAGGCGCACTCAACGATCATGCTATGTTTGGCGGATGAGATTATCGCCGATGTTGTCGATGAGGATTCCGCGACCGGTCTGTGGTTGAGACTTGAAAGTCTATACCCGACGAAGTCTCTGACCAACAAGTTGCTCTTGAAGCAACATCTGTTCTCTCTCTTTGATTAGTAGAAGGACACTTCTTCCGCCGTCTAGCCCGATCCAGGGGATGGGCTGGATTTGAGAACTAACTAAACCGTATGTATGAAGGTGGAGTCATGCAGGTTGTCAAAGATGGGGTTGTTGTCATCAAGGGCAACAAGCAGAAGACCCTATATATCTTGCAAGGGTCTACGATTCTTAGGAGTAAGTTCGAGCGATGTTTGGACTTGCTCAATATCGACAGTTGGCAGTAGCCCCAAGGAGGGGCTGGCGGCGGCAAAGTAAATCTCAATAAAGATTCCCCAAGGAGAAATTTCAAGGCGAATATTGTTTATAATTCCTTGATTCCTGTCATCTGAATTTCAAGTGGTGAATCATAGTAGTGGTTAATTCTGCTATATGAGAATTCAACTCCGGTGGAGTCTAGCAGTGGCTAATTCTGCTAGTGGAGAATTCAACTCATGGTGGAGTATAGCAGTGGTTAATTCTGTTATATGAGAATTCAACCCCGGTGGAGTCTAACAGTAGCTAATTCTGCTAGTGGAGAATTCAACTCATGGTGGAGTAATAGTAGTGGTTCATTCTGTTATATGAGGATTCAATTCAAGGTGGAGATTTGTTAATATGACTTGAATCCTAACCACTTGTTGGGCTGCTGATGTGGTTGATCTGTGTACTGACTTCTGATAGGCTGAGAGATGTTGGGTCAGGATTGCTGACATCTCTGACCTATATCCTGCCTTCTGATTGGCTGAGAGCTGTTGGGCCAGGATTGCTGACATGTCTGATCTGTGTGCTGCCTTCTTATTGGTTGAGAGCTGTCGGGTCAGGATTGCTGACATGTCTGATCTGTGTCCTGCCTTCTGATTGGCTGAGTGCTGTTGGGCCAGGATTGCTGACATGTCTGATCTGTGTCATGCCTTCTGATCGGCTGAGAGCTGTTGGGATGGATTGCTGAATACAAATGGTATTCTTCTGTTGTAGTATAAAAGGGGCCTTAGGGCCACACCAGATACTGCAGTCCTGATTCTGATCCTGTTTCTCATCCCATATCTGTACCTTCTCAATACCCTATGTATTACATTTTTCTCCATATAGTGAAACTGATCACCGCCGCCCAAGGACGTAGCCCATTTACAGGTGAACCTTGTAAATCCTTGTGTGTGTGTCTTGCTTGTTTGAACGTGTTTATGTTTGTTTGCTTCCGCGATTCGCAACAGATAGTAATATAGAGAAGCTTTCCCACCGTCTCTCTATATCTTCTCCTGTCAACCCTATCGGTATCATCATCATATAACTTCATGCTAGGATCCATAGGAGTAATCGAGGGTCGACACCCGATCATGTCCGTCTCAACGAGCATGTCTGTAATATACTTCCTTTGGGCCATCACAAGATCCTGCACATTCCTAGCAAATTCCAACCCCAGAATATATCGTAGGATGCCAAGATCCTTAGTAACAAACTGATGGGCCAGAAATGCTTTTGCCGTCTTTATCCTATGTGTATCATCTCCTGCAACAAGTATATCATCAACATACACCATGATAACAACAGTACCTCTGGGAGTCTTCTAGACAAACAAAGAATGATCTATGTTTGATCTTTTGAACCCTTGCCTTTCAAGTAGGTCAGAAAGCTTCTGAAATCACGCCCGCGGGCTCTGTTAAGGCCATATATTGTTTTGTGAAGTCTACACACTATCTGACTCTCCTCCTCAGCAACAAACCCCGGGGACAGCTGCATGTAGACTTTTTCCTGCATATCCTCATACAAAAAGGCATTCTTAACATCAAGCTGAAACAAGGGCCAATCACGTACCACAACAACGGATAGGACACATAGAGTCGAGTGACACGCAATCGGAGAGAATTGCCATATAATCCATGCCGTATGTTTGGGTGAACCCCCACGCCACTAGCCTTGCCTTGTAACGGTCAAGGTTGCCATCTACATGATATTTGACAATGAATACCCATTTACAACTGACAACAGATGCTCTTGGGGAGCGGAAACCAAGCTCTATGTACCCCACGACTACAGAGCAACCATTTCCTCCTCCATGGCTAAACTTCAACAGCCAACCTTCAAGGCGTCCTGATAATTCCGTGGTATTTCCATGGCAGATAGGGCCACGACAAACCTCTGAAAGTCCCTTGTGAGATGATGGAAGGAAACCTGTGAAGCAAGCGGATATGATGCACATGTACGCTTCTGCATCCGTATGGCAATGGGTGCATTCAGATTATCAGAAACAATACTCATCGGTATGCTATTCTGCTGCAAAGATCCCTGCACTTGCACACTATAAGACCCATCGTAAGTAATAATATCTGGACAAACCTGAGGTGTGCTGGATGATTGACAAGTACCATGAGCAGGGACAGACCGACGGGTATCGAATTTCGGTAAAGGTGAAACATGTAGTGTGGAGCAGGTGGTGGTGGTGGAACAACGGGAACTAGTACGAGCAAAGATGGACACAAAGGAGGAGGTGGTACATAGATCTCATCATCAGATGTAGATGAGGCCAACCTGTCACCTGCATGAGAGAAATACATCACAGACTCAAAGAATGTGACATCCACACTGACATAATATTCCTGTTTATAGGTTCATAGCATCGGTAACCCTTCTGAGTCCGAGAGTCCCAACAAACACACACTTGACAGCCCTAGGTGAGAGCTTGTCAAGTCCCGAAGACAACTGGTGTACGAAGGCAACAACACCAAAGATACGAGGAGTAAGTGAGAATAATTCCTTGTCAGGAAAAACAACGGAAAGTGGAACTTTCTCACCTAAGACAGAGGATGGCATACGATTCACCAGATAATATGCCGTAAGGACTGCATCACCCCAAAAGGAAATGAGAGCACAACTCTGGATAAGTAGAGTCCGAGTGATATCAAGAAGATGACGATGCTTTCTCTCTACAACTCCATCTGTTGAGACGTGTAAGTACAGGTTGTTTGATGGATAATGCCTCAAGATGATAAGAAATGTGAGAGCACGGATACAAAATTCCAAAGCATTTTCCGTATGTACAAATTTCACAGTAGAAGAAAAAACATTCTGCACTTCATTTATAAGATTTTTGATCACATCCCCTGCTTCAGATTTATTCTTCAACAAAAACACCCATGACAACCGAGAAAAGTCATCAATAACAACTAGGTAAAACTTGTGCCCCTAATGATCAGGAACATGACTCGGACCCCAAATATCAACATGAAATAATTCAAAAAGGGGAGCTACTGCTCAGAGACTGACGACTAGGGAAAGCAGATCTATGATGCTTTCCCAATTAACACGCTTCACACTGAAAGGAAGAACTCGGTGAAATCTGCGGCAAGATATGACACATCTTCTGAAGAGGGAGGTGGCCAAAGCGTAGATGTCAAGTAAATGGAGAGGCTGGTCCACTTGACTGGTCCACTTGACTGAGAGGAGACGCCAGCATAGGGAGTTCGGACAAGACGATAAAGACCATCCTTCTCATAGCCACAACCAATCACTCTGCCCGTAAGAATGTCCTGAAAAACAAGAGACGATGGGTCAAATATAGCGCGACAGTGCAAATCCTTTGTAATATGACTGATAGATAATAAACTCATCGAAAAATCTAAAGCATGCAACACATTCTATAGACGTATAGAAGGCGATAAACTGATCTTCCACTGTCCAATGATAGGGGAATGGGTCCCATCGGCTATCACGACAGATCACCCCGGTTAAACCTCCCTATAGGATGTAAGTTTATCTTTGTCTCGACAAAGATGATGTGTCGCGCCGGAGTCCATAATCCATTCTGAAACGTCAGATCCATGATAGGAAGTAAAGGCATAAGTACTACCTGAGGTGCTAGCAGTGGCTGATGTACAGGCATAGGCTGAAGCAGCTATATCCGAATTGCCTCCTTGAGATTCTGTAGAGACAGGAGGCATAACATCTCTCAATCTGGCAGCAAGTTCCTCAAATCTTTGGTCTGAAGCAGATGCTGGTGGAGATGCAACATACTCGGCTACACGCGCCGATGTCGGAAAACCATGCTTAAAATAGCATGTATCCTCCGTGTGACGTGGGCGATGACAGAAGGTACAGGGCTGATGGATGCGACCGCCTCTACCATGAGGTCCACGACCACAGAACAAAGAAGAGGCTCCTCTACCTCTGGAGGCTGCCGTCGCCGAAGGAGGCTGAGTAGGAGCATTGGTCGGGACTGTAATTCGGCTAAGCCTGCGGTATACTTCCTCCATTGGAGGAATAGTAGCAACTGCAAGAATCTGCGAGCGAGCAACATCATATTCATAGTCAAATGCTGCAAGTAAGACCCCCACCATGGTAGCATTTCAAAAGATCTTCTGCTGCTCGAGAGTCACCGTAAGGGGAATGATGCTGTACAGCTTCTCAAACATCCCTCGCAATGATGTATACAACGAATGGAGAGTTCGTCTGTTATGCTTGACGGTAAATATGTCATGCTAGAGTTGAAGGATCTTGGTCTCATTTCGCACCTACGAGTATGTAGCTGCAAATATGTCCCATATAGCCTTAGCAGTATGCTGATGGAGTACATCATTAGCAATCGCCATCGTCAGTGTACCTGAAAGCCAGACTTTGGCGTACGAATCATCGGCCTCCCAGGAGGCATAAACCTTAAGTTTTCTCTGCCGACTCATCTTCGGTAAGAATGTGTTTCTTACCATTCGACTTCATGAGACTCATGAACTGCATAGCCCAGAGTTCATAGTTCGTCCCATCCATCTTGACAATGGGTGCTGGACCTTTGAAAGCGCATATGGAGGGCATATCGACCCTTGTTTTCTGACATTTTGTCGGAGATAAAGAACTAGGGTTTGCAGATCAAGGAACAAATGTCTACATAAACATCAGAGGATTTTAGTGCATATGTAGACTTATGCACTCAAACCCACAGGGGTTAGCAACAGGAAGAGAGGAGGACCGGGGGGGGTAGAAAGAAAGAGAGAGGGGTGGGGGTTTGGGACCGGCGGCGGGAGGAGAGGGGGGTGCCAGCGGAAAGAGGGGAGAAGGGGGGCGACGAGAGGGGGGGGGGAGGGGGTTGGCGGACGGTGAGAGGGGAGGAGGTGGTGGGCAACTAGGGTTTTGGGGTTGGGTTTTAGGTTGGCTCTGATATCATGTTGGAAGAAAAGGATTCGTTGTTTATTTCAGAGAACCCTAGGCTCTCTTAGAGAAGGTCTATGGGTAAATTACATAAGATGGAAACACGAAGATAAAAGTAACATAAAAAGTACATAGAATATAGAAATATCTCTACAATTCACATGGACATGAGGACACCCACTACAGTCCAAAAATTCTGAAATAGCTCACTCCCATTGGTGAAGGCCTCCTCCAATAACCATCCTCTCTTCCATCTTCTCCACCACAATAAAAAGAGCTTCAAGCCCCATTTTCAATGCATCCACCATTAGTATCCTCATTCTATCTCCTCTACCTCTACTATGACAGAGTGAAGGTTGGAGACGAAGCCACGATGAAGTGAGGACACCGTTTTTGTGAAATTTGTTTTATTAGAAAGCTGCTTGAAAGATATGTATTGTATCCGAATTTTACAAAATTTTGATGTACAAATTATTAACGGTGAATTTTTGAATTCATGGTACTAGTTTGGCTTATTTTGTTAATAACTCCTTGAATACCTGATATCACTTGCTCATTTGATCAGACCGAACTTGTGTTCAAGTTTCATCTAAAGAAAGTTTGATCTGTGGATTGTAGAATTTCTACAACATTTTGAGTGATTGATTTATTTCAGGAGCATCTTTCATCTATTTGAAAATCTAAAAATATGGTCATGTGCCCCTGATTTGTTTTATAAACATGGATTTTTTTGTATTTTTATATTGTTGTTTGAATAGTCTAAAAAATAAAAAACATCATTTCAACCTTCTTGTTATATTTTATTTTTAGTTTATTCATTTCATCTCGGAAAAATACCAAAAAATATTGTAGCTTGTCCTCACCTACATCTATCATATATACAAAGGACATTCAATGTTACTGTACTTAGAGTCGAAAAATCAAAAAATACTTCAAACATTACAAAAATCATTAAAAATAATTATTAAAAATTGAAATACTGTCAAAAATAAAAAAAACAAACTCATGTTTTCTTCTACATATTCTTATCTATCTATGGAAAATAAAGTCCTAATTTTGAGCTATTTGTACCATTTTCTGAGAGTCATATTTGTCTTATTTTTGTAAGTATAGGAATATCCATTTTATTTTATTATTTGTATTTCGTTATTTCTAAAAATTCCAAAACATTTGAATATCTTCTAAAAATACAAAAGACATTTTCCGTATTTTTCTTTATTTTTTTATTTTTCTTCAGTTGACTACTTGTGTTTTGTATTTTTTTCACTTTCTCTCTCTTGTACTTGCCTTGTTACCTTGTGATGCATATGAATCTGCGATTGTTTGTCTTCATTATTTATTTCTTCTCATTGTCTGTTGTGGTGGGTGAGTTAAACATTTGGTATAAAAATTGACTGAAAAGAAAACTTATTAGTTAGTGCTCAATCTGTTCGACCATGGATTACTTCCTCATGGTTGATAAAAAAGAAGTTGAAATAAATTTGGTTGCTAACTATCTTGAGTGGGTACTACAACTTGGCACTTTTAGAATTCCACTCAAAATCGTTAATAAAATGGTGTTGTTGCCAAGGAGCATGACTTTTTAGTCGATTTTTAGACCTTGTGTTGATCTCACTCTTTGTTTGTTTATTTCATTTCAGCGTCTGTCTTATTTGCATATCAAACTATTTGTTAGAACTATGGTATTGCTAAGTCCTTTGTGCATTGTGCGTTGTCCGGTGGATTGGAGCAGGATCTTCGAAGCCTGAGCATATGCACAAGACCCGAGGTTAGCTTTCAGGGAAAGATGGTTGTTAGAGCATAGTGAGCAGAGGAGATGCAAGCAAGAGTGTTTTGGGGATCAAGTAGATCACTTAAGATTTATTTTTGCATCTTCATTTGTGTATTGTACTATATATTATTTACATCGGATCTCTGTCGAGACCTCGCATGTGTAGTAGAACTCAGGAGCATAAGCTCCCTTGCCATTTTTTGGATTTTCGTGATTTTTATCGGCTTTATTTTCATTTGTTTTCTGACTTATTTCTTTTGCTTCTCGTGATTTAAGTTTTACGCTTTTGTTTTTATTTGTTTTGTGTGACTGAGACCTTAGTTTTAGGATTGCTTGATCGAGTAACTAGGTCCACGTCCTAATCTATCTCATGTTCCTATAGTTCATTACGCTTGGACTTAGTTAAATTAACCGGTGCTTCACGTCATAGCAATTCCTGCATAGAGCGGTTTCATCGTTGCATTCATATAACGTAGTTTCAATTCATGTCTAGCATCTCGATGGAGAATGCTGAGAAGCAAGGTGAGCATCTTTCTACATCTGATTGCACTTCCACATTATCATTTTCTACATGGTATATGTTGGGAAAAATGAGAGACTAGTTTATTCCATACACCCTAGGCTCTCTTATATAGGAGAGTAGCCTATGGGTAAAATACATAAAGAGTCCAACGGGAAAAAGAAAATACGAAAATGTACAAAAATAAAATAACATATATCTCTACACTCCCCCTCAAGGTGGAGCATAAATGTCAATCATGCTCAGCTTGGACGAACACTTCTGGAACGGCCCTCTAAGTAACGCCTTGGTAAAGATATCTGCAGTTTGGTCCTCTGAGCTAACATGGGATGTAGAGATAAATCCCTTCTGAATCATATATCGTATGAAGTGACAATCAACCTCAATGTGCTTGGTTCGTTCATGAAATGCTGGATTATTTGCAATGAATAGAGCAGCTTGATTGTCACATTCCAGAGCCATAGGAAGATGGACTTTTATATTAGATCTGTAAGCACAACCTTCACCCACATCATTTCTGTACTGACCTGGGCCATAGCCTATATTCAGACTCAGCACTGGATCTTGCTACAACCGTTTGCTTCTTGCTTCTCCATAAGACCAGAGAGTCTCCGACATACACAACAAATCCAGTGGTGGTCTTCCTATCCTTAGGACATCATGCGTAATCTGCATTTGCACATGCTGAGATAGTAATCTCCTTGTCTTTCTTAAACATCAGACCTGCACCTGGAGATGACTTAAGGTACCTGAGTATCATATTTATAGCATCCATATGTACCTGAGTGGTTGCTCCATGAACTGGCTCACCAACCTCACATCAAAGAAGATATCGGGTCTGGTAATAGTAACATAGAGAAGCTTGCCCACTAGTTCTCTGTATCTTCTCCTATCCACCTCCTTAGTGTCGTCATCATATAATTTCATACTGGGATCCATGGGTGTAGTGGCAGGTCGGCAACCAAGCATTCCTGTTTCACTTAACATGTCAGTGACTATTTCCTCTGGGTCATTACCAGCCCATGAGGATTTCTGGCAAATTCCAGTCCCAGAAAATGTCTAAGAACTCCAAGGTCCTTGGTGATAAATTCACAACCCATCATTTCTTTCGCCCTCTGAATTCCCTGTTCATCATCACCAGTAATCAAGATATCATCTACATATACCATAATTGCAATAATACCTCTGGGTGTCTTCTGTACGAACAAGGAATGATCTGCATTGGAACGTCTGTACCCCTGTTTTTCAAACAGGTCTGAGAGCTTCTGGAACCAAGCTCTGGGGCTCTGCTTAAGGCCATAGATAGCCTTATAAAGTCTACACACCTTAGAAACACTCCCCCTCAACAACAAAACCAAGTGGCTGTTGCATGTAGACTTCCTCATGCAAGTCACCATATAAGAATGCATTCTTGACATCTAATTGGTATAGTGGCCAATCACGAGTAAATGCAACAAAGAGGAGGATCCGTAGGGTGGAATGACGAGCAACCGGCGAGAATCTATCAAGATAATCCACCCCATATGTCTGTGTAAAGCCACGAGCAACCAGGTGTGCCTTGTATCTGTCAATGCTGCCATATGCATTCTGCTTAACTGTAAAGACCCACTTGCAGCTCACTGTAGACACATCAGTAGGTGCAGTAACAAGGCTCCAGCTCCAGGTACCTCTTGATTGAAGAGCAACCATTTCTTCTTCCATGGATAAACGCCATCGACTATCCTTGGACGCATCTTGGTAATTCCGTGGAATATCCACTGCTGATAGTGCAATGACAAAGCTCCTGAAATCTCCAGTTAAGCGATCAATGGACACTTTAGATGCTATTGGATATGACGTGCAACTGCGCTTCTGCTTCTGAAGTGCAATAGGTAGATCCAAATCACCTGCCTCCTCATTTGGCCTCTGTAACACATCCTGCTCAGGGAAATCGTCAGTACCATCAATATTGATAATATTCTCAGAACATACCTTAGGCGAGCTAGATGATGAGCGGTGACCATGAGCAGAAGCAGGCCTACGGGTATAGTGGAATGGCAATGGGGAAACATGAACGTTAACAGGAGGTGTAGGGGATGGTAGTGGTGGAGGTGGTGATGGTGGATGAGGTGATGGTAGTGGCATGTATATAGCTTCAGTAGTGCAGATAAAGAAAAATGTTAGGATTCCAGATGGAACCCTAATTCTGGATAACAATACCCAATCAATGAAGAAGGGCCCAGACAAGGTCATATCCAGGGTATAGTTCGCTCCAAGCGCCCCCACTGCACTTCCCGATATTTCTTGACGGCGGTACGTGTGGGCCACATCTCCCATACGCAAGCAACCCTCTAGGAATTCTACTCCAATGCACAATCACCCTCAGGCAATGCCTCATCTCGTGAGGCCATCTCCAGTTCTTCCTCCATTATGTGCAACATCGACATAATGGGTACCACATTAAATGGCATCTTTGACCATCGACATTGCCCCACCAATCTTCAAGCACCACCCTATGTTCCATGTTCGAAGAAGACCCCCCATCGATTTCCAAGCTCCACCACTGAACCCATGGCAATCTCCAAGCACCATCAGGAATGCAACGCCACGACGAAGTCCAAGCCCCTCGCATCTTCATGGTTTCCGGCAATGCTATCCCTCTCCATGTGATGCCCTATTCTCTTCTATGCTCCTCCAGGCGAGTGTGTGACTTGGGTTTCCCAATTGGAACACTAAATAACCGAAAATCAGATGGATTATCTATATGTGCATGAGGGGAAAGAATCCCTCTTCGTGAGCTGGTTTTTTACTTAATTTTTTATGGCCTAATAGTGTGCAGAGAATGGCTGTAGCAGAAATGAAAATGCTAAGGTGGATGTGTGGACACACACGTAAAGATCGGATTCAGAATGATACAATCAGAAGGAAAGTTGGTGTAGCTCTGATCGAGGATAGGATGCGAGAAAATCGCTTAAGATGGTTTGGTCATTTGCAAAGAAGAGCAACGGATGCACCGGTTAGGAGATGCGAGTGTTGGGATGTTGAGCCGGCTAAGAGAGGGCGAGGATGGCCCAAGAAGTGTTGGAAATAGACTATACGAAGGGATCTTAGTTTTTTGGATATAAGCCCGGGATTGAACAAAGATAGATATGAATGGAGGCGAAGAATCCATGTAGCCGATCCTACTTAATTGTGGGAAAAGGCTTTGTTGTTGTTGTATGGCCTAATAGTCCACTGTAGTCACATCCAAAAAAAGAAAAAGGAGGGGGAGATGAGTTGTGTGGCCCACATCTACAAAAAAAGGAGGGGGGAGTATTTCATGCTCACTAAAGGCAATATATGCCGCATCTATTATGCATTTAAAAAAAGAGATGCATGTCGATTAAAAAAAGGGTCTCGATTGCGAAAGAAAAAGAAAGGAGAAGAGAGACAAGCTGAAAAAAGGAAAAAAATACAGCTTAAAAAGGGAAGAAGATGAGATTGTTTTTTGGTTTTCCTCTCTTCAGTTCTTCTCCTAACGTGATCGAGCATAAAATTTTTCAACAAGTATGGGAGAAAGGGGGAGTATTGTGTAGAGTTCTCCAGTTCAAATTCAGGCTCTACTACTCAGATTGTTCCAGAGTCTACATTCAAGGCACTCTATTTTTGAGTAAACCAGTTTCTTAGAGTTTTTCAGAAAGAAACTCAGTTCAACATCCATCTCCAGCGATCGTGAACTCTGGTACGGAATTCCCACGGCTTTAATAGTGATTGTGAACTCCGGTACATGTATTCCCACAACTTTCATTAGTGTTCATGAACTCCAATACGAGATCCTTCCGATCTCCCTACCAAAGTGACCCACTTTTCATATCTATATATGGATATTCCCATGACACTTGGCCCTTCAGAGAGATCGGAGAAGTTTTCACATGTTGCACTGAATTCCAACATGTTGCGGGCTAGAGTTCTCCGACGAGGAGATTTGTTCCAGTTTAGGTAACTCTGACATACAGGATCATACATTCTCTAACGAGGAGACTCATTCCAGTTCTAGTGACTCTGACAAACACAATACAGAGCATACATGCCAATTCACACTCCAACCCTTCACTTCCTCCTCACCAATGTGGTATGAGAAGCAACGTCTTCAACATGTAGCCAACAGAGTACGCGTTGAGTTGAAATTATCCATGGTATCCTTTATTCAGTGAGTGAGTGCTTTCTTTCTTTTTATCTAAGATGAGCATTGCATGCTCCAGCTTGAAGGATGTGTTAGAGTATGCGTCTAGAATTAGGTAATTGGATCCCTATAGGGTCCAATTATCACATCAACTCATGTTATTTTCACATTGTCTATTGATGGGACTTGGTTATATTGGTAGGGCTATATAAGAAGCCCCATACCTTCTGTATTTATTGAGAGGGTTTATTATAAAATTAGCCCTTTGAGGTAGTTCTCTTGTGGTTTCATCTTGCTCTTGTGGAATACGATTCTGTAAGTGCACACATAAATGGGGAGATTGTTAGAACATGAGCATGCATGTTTGATGATAACAAAACTTATGTGGTTAGTCAAAGCTTGTGCAGTTAGGTTGAAGCTAGATCAAGAGCAGGAAAGCTACTGGAATAAGATGAATCTCAAGCATAAGGAGCTTAAGCATAAGTGAAGAAGGAGCCAAAAAGCTCAAAGGAGTTCACAGCTAAGGAAGGATCTCAAGCTCAAGAAGACAAAGTCTTTTCTTTTATTGAGTCATGCATGTTGTAATTGTCTTAGAATGTAAAAGACTTCAAATTTTTCATATTGCATTTCAGCCCTCTGACTTTGACTTTAACTTTTAAGTCAAAGAGTCAAGCTGATTGATCAACCACTTTACACTAATCGCTAACACATGATCGATCAACCTTGCTTTCTTGATTGATTATTATTTGAATTGCACCATCTATATTTCTGATCGATCATCTTTTGATTATGATCAATCACCTAAATCGTTATGATTGATCATTTGCTTTTGATTGATCAACTTTGTATCATGATGGAACATATTCCATTTTAGGAAGATTTTTGAAGGTGATTTCATTCTTAATTTGTTCATAACGGTTAATTTTTGAGAGCAAACATCTATGGGACCCTAAGGCCTATAAATAGGACCTCATATCTCATTCTACAACACAAAAACAAGAGCAACACACTCTCTACTCTTTGTTTTCCACTCTATACTTTTAGAGAAATATTGAAGAACTATTTTTTGCAGCGTTCTTCATTCCAACAACCCTTGTTCTTTTCTTTCGGTTCTTAGGAGCACGCTCCTCGCTCTGTAAGATCGTTTTAGTTTTGCCTCTAGATAAACCCCATACCTCATTCTACAATACACAAACAAGAACAACAAGCTCTCTGCTATCTGCTTTCCACTATCTACTTTGAGAGAAATATTAATAAAGCATTTAATAAAGACAACGATCAGAGCAGAGACTTATCATTCACATTCCCAATATCCATCAAAAGTATATTATAATTAATAAAAAGGCAACAACTTAGTTATGAATCATATAGTATATAAGGTACGATTCGTAAGTCTGGAGATTCATTTACAAAACAAGTTGAAAACCTATTTCAATGCAAATAGCTCTAAATTTAATTGTCAAGCCCTGTTTACTTGCTTTCTTTTGGAGCCACTAAATTTCCTGTTATTTTTAATTAAATAGATGTGCTCAACATTTCGTTGATGTTCTTTTCTCCCTATTGCATGGATTGCAGGCAAAACACCTGCATCGTGGTATTGGGAGAGTTGAACCTCAGCTTCCGCAGTTACTATTGTCAGGTACGCATGATATAGTTTTTGTTGGGAAAACTGATTATTCTATTATTCAAAGGAACACTGGGCTCTCTTATATAGGGAGAGACCTCACGGTAAAGTACATAGTAGTCCGGAGAGAAATAAAAAATTACGAACAGGTACATAGCATATAATATTGTCTATCTCTACACTCCCCCTCAAGGTGGAGCATAGATGTCTATCATGCTCAACTTGGAAGAACATCTCTGAAAAGATCCTCTGAGCAACGACTTGGTGAATATGTCAGCAGTCTGATCCCCCGAGCTCACGTGAGCTGTAGATATCAATCCTCTCTGGATCAAATCTCTAGTGTGGTGGCAATCGACCTCAATATGCTTGGTTCTTTCATGAAACGCTGGATTGTTGGCAATAAACAAGGCCGCCTGATTGTCACACTGAAGCTGCATGGGTAGAGGTACGGCTACATGTAGATCCTCTAGTACAGATCGAACCCACATCATCTCCGTGCTTGCTTGCGCCATGGCCCTATATTCGGATTCAGCACGGGACCTTACCACAACAGTTTGTTTCTTGCTCTTCCAAGAAACCAGAGAGCTCCCAACAAAGACTGCAAATCCTGAGGCTGATTTTCGATCCTTAAGGCATCCTGCATAATCGGCATCTACGCATGTTGAGATAGATAGATCTGTGCCCTTTCGAAACAGTAACCCTGAACCGGGAGAAGACTTCAGATACCTCAGTATCATGTATATGGCATCCATATGGACTTGTCTTGGCTGCTCCATAAATTGACTCACCCTGCTTACTGTAAAGGCAATATCGGGACGAGTTATGGTAATATAAAGAGGTTTACCCACCATTTCTCTATATCTCCTCTTGTCCACTTCATTTGTGTCATCATCATACAACTTCATGCTTGGATCCATGGGAATACTTGATGAATTGCATCCAGCCATGCCTGTTTCAGTCAAGAAATCTGTAATGTACTTCCTTTGGGTCATTACCAGACCCTGTGCATTCCTGGTAAATTCCAACCCCAGAAAATATCTTAGGGTTCCAAGATCCTTCGTGACGAACTGACGACCTAGGAATGCCTTCTCCCTTTCTATGCCCTGAATATCATCTCCTGTACCCAGAAAGTCATCAACATAGACCATAATAACAACCGTAACTGCCGATGACTTCTGAACAAACAACAAGTGGTCTGCATTCGACCTCTTGAATCCCTGTCGTTCTATCAGAGTGGAAAGCTTCTGGAACCACGCTCGTGGACTCTGTTTGAGGCCATAAATTGCCTTGCGAAGTCTACACACCATATGCTTCTCCCCCTCAGCAGTAAACCCTGGTGGTTGCTGCATGTAGACTTCCTCCTGCAGATCTCCATACAAAAAGGCATTTTTGACATCCAGTTGAGATATACTCCAGTCACGTACCACAACAACTGATAAGAGAATGCGAAGAGTAGAATGACGAGCCACTGCAGAGAATGTATCCATATAATCCACGCCATAGGTTTGTGTAAAACCTCGTGCAACCAGTCGTGCTTTGTATCGATCTAGACTGCCATCAGCATGGTATTTAACTGTGAATACCCACTTACAGCTCACAATAGATGCATCAGGAGGAGCAATAACTAAGGTCCATGTGCCACGAGACTGTAAGGCACACATCTCATCTTCCATAGACTTTCTCCAGCAATCAATCTTCATAGCTTCCTGGTAGGTCCGTGGTATGTCCACGGAAGATAAAGCTGCAGCAAATCTCTGAAAGTCGCTTGTGAGGCGATGAAAAGACACCTGTGAAGCAACTGGATAAGAAGTACACGTCCGCTTCTGCTTCCGGATAGCAATAGGAAGATCGAGATCATCTTCCGTTGTACTGGATGGTGTAGTCTCCTCTTGCAATGAAGAATCCTGCACATGTACCATGTCTGACCCGTCGGTAGTAATGCCATCTGAACATACCTGAGGCGTGATGGATGTCTGACGTGTAGCCTGAGCAGGACCTGACCGACGCGTATAAAATTTTGGTAAAGGTGGAATAGGAGGTCGAAGAGGTGGTGGAGGTGGAGGGGGATTGGTTGGCGGTGAGACTGGAGACCGCCGGGTGGGAGTTTGCGGGGATCAGGGACCGCCGGGGTGGTTGGCGGGGATCTGAGTAAGCGGCGACGGCGGGAAGAGAAGAAAGAGGAGAGAGGGCGGCGGGTAGGGAGAGGGCGGTGGGTGGGGAGCCCTAGGGCTTGGGCTCTGATACCATGTTGGGAAAACTGATTATTCTATTATTCAAAGGAACCCTAGGCTCTCTTATATAGGGAGAGACCTCACGGGTAAAGTACATAGTAGTCCAGAGAGAAATAAAAATTATGAACAGGTACATAACATATAATAATATCTATCTCTACAGTTTTTGTTCTAGATATTATAAATGCTTTTCTTTCTCTTCTGCTAAAATTTGGGATTCATGTACATAATGTAGTTTCTGTTATTACATGATAAATTATATAAAAATTTATGCGTTATAAATTGGTGACACATTTTAGTTCTGTGGTTTGTTAGTTAAATGTGAATGCCATTCAAAAACTAAACGCAATAATTTTTCCCTGAATTTTAATAACCTAATGCGATCTCTAACGAACATGATACTATGAGTGCTATGTAAACAGATATCCCGGATCCGCAGGATGGGCATCACACCAAAGGTGTGGAACCTTAGATTAAACTGGAGATGACCATCGACCAAATCAGCTTCGACGACTTGAAATTTTAGAACTTTGAGATAATAAATGTATGGTGTCGACGATAACATGGTCTTCAGAATACCGGCAAGAACTAGGGTTCCACGGACCCTAGATTTTCCTTGTCATGCATATGAATATAATATCTTCAAGAACAAATCCACAAATCGGACCTAATAATAAATCTTTAAGAATGGCAATACAAGAACTGAACCCCCTCTGATACTGATGGAGTATTTGGTTATCCGTCACTTATGTGAGAGATGGGTAAATGGATCTCTCCAGGTTACACTAACCCCATTCAGTTGTTTAGTCCCACATCTACCGTCTGTGGGATGTGGAGACTCAACGAGGGCTACATAGATGAGAGAAAAGTCAATAGACCATCGACCCTTTGAGGCATTCTCCCATGGTTTCATCCCGCTCCTTAGGGAGTAGGGTTCCACGTAAAAAACTTTGTGTCAAGTTTATCTTTCTGTTCTTCATGCTCTATTTATCATTTCGCTTATGCATTCCTATTTTCTAACCTGATATCAGAGCGGGTTCGATTCTCGAGGATTTGTTCTTGAGGATTTATTTTTATGTATTTAAGATTTGATTTTAGTATTGTTATTCATGAAGATTTATGATTCATAGTTCCAGTTCAAGTTTTAGGGTTTCTTTTAAAACCCTAATTCCAGCCGACAACTACAGATCGCAGGGATCGATCGCAAGAGGCACGAGATCCTATACAACACCAGGCAGTTGCACCACATCTCCTGATCTCGTTTGATTCGCAGATCCGCTCATGGCGAGCCCTAAGACCTCCATGTCTCATCACGGGCCGCGCAAATCCAGACGCAATCTGCATCAAGCAGCGATGGCGATGCTCCTCTCCATCCTATTAATCAGGCGACGGGCATAAGCAACACCCGTACGATGGGTTCTCTGGAACCCTACTACAGAACACGCATCTCCATCGACATCGCGCACACCAATCGCCCACAGATCTTCTTCACGCGATACTCATTCCCGCAGGAGCGCCAGGCCTAGGTCAACCTCCAGGTGCTCCAAGCAGCAGATGCTTGCGGCAAGAAAACCCCAACGTCTTCTTCAAGTGGCATCCCAGACGGGGGCCAATGCATTAAAAACAATTTCGATGGTGGCCTGGTACGCATCCCAGGTGACAACCTCCTCGTACGCTTCTCCAGGCGGAGCCACTTCCATCCGCAGGAGGTAGTCCCAACGCCAAAGGCTCAAGGCGAAGCCCTCCCACTCACGGGCAACACACTCCCCCTTCTCTTGGCGATGCAGTCCCGTGGCGCAGTAGCCTCTGCGCATCCACCCAGGCGACGAACCCTAGCTACCTTCAAACCCCAGTCGCAAAGGCAGATCCCCAGTGCAGCGCACGCTCCAGTAATCATGCACGCCTCTCCATGAATGCCAGCGACGCTGCCCCTTCGATCCACTTCTCTCGCACAGGTAGCATGAGATCGAGTCGGGCTCCGTGCTCTCTATCACCCAGGCGGCGAGCTCTATGGTCCCATCACGCAAACTCCTCGATCTATCCCCACACCTATCATCCTAGATGAGAGGGGTTCGCAATCAAGAACCTAGAGGTGCATTGGTTTATTTAGCCCAAGGGGGCCTATCGTATTTAAAGAAAGGGGGAGGGGGAAGTGAGTGAGGGGTGCTCTGAGTTAAAAAAAGGAGAGAGAGGGAAATACATTGGGCCCAAGAGAGCCGTTTGTAAAAAAAGAGGATTTTTAAAAAAAATGGGGAGAAAGAGGCACATACAAAGAAATATAAATATAAACTTGAACAAAGATACCATGTAGAAAATGCAGAAATGTGATCAGAGATAAGAATATAGAACATGAAGAACATCATGATTTTACATGGAACCTTACTCCATAAGGAGTGGGATAAAACCACGGAAGAAGGTCTCTTAGCGAGTCGTATACTATTTTATTGTTTTCTCAAAGGTTAGATGTGTTGTGCAGCTTCTTATATAGCCCCACCAGAAGTCCCACTCACATATGGTGTGGGACCACAAATTGCATAATTAACAAAGGAAAATATAGAGAAATGGTTATTTTTGGCTAGCAAAAGATGAATATTGTCATCTGCACTGATGTAGATTAGGCGGGATTAATGGATAACTTTTGATCTACCTCTGATCACTCTTTTCATCATAGATGGAATCTTGTTATATGCCGAAGCAAGAAGCAAATGTGTATGCCAAATGGAGTTCTTGAACTTGGTGTTGTGAAGATATCTTGAGTTAAAATCACACTCCAAGATATAAGGAATCCCATCAATCATCGAATGAATCATACTGCAACACAGGGTCAGCATTAACTTTGCAAACAATCATGTGCAATATGAACAGACCAGGCATGCGGAGATCTCAACAAACACTTTATTATTGACATTAAATTCTGTTATTTATATGTATTTTTTATTCAAAGTTTAATATCATTTTTGAAGCTTTGGCTTAAAAAGCGATAATTACATACTTTAAAAAAAATCTATTGCATCAAGTTAGTGGCTAACTTATTATATTCATAATGATGAAACTTGCAGGCTCTAACATCTAAATGAAAAATAATGTCAAAATACCTTCCGATGTAGAGCCTCACGCACACCACCTGGGTATAGCAAAATAAATGATTTCTCTGCTAAAAGCTTATAGAAATTTATTGGCGATACAGGGCAAGCACCCATAATTTTGAAAGGGTCGAAGCTTGCTGGATCAGGCATAATTAGCTCTGCTTTCTCATCAAACATGAATGGGTGTGCAATGCCTCGGAGCAGAATATTTTTCTTTGTTAAAAATTCTGTAACCATTGGAGCCAATTCCCATCCCAGTAACATATGATATCCAACAAGAATTGCAGGTCCTTCCGAGGGAATGCCGGAGAGGCCCCTAACAATTTTACCATTCTCCAATGTGGAAAGCATTACTGGGTCCATAGCGATATTAATCCATCTAGGAATATAAAACATCAGTTAGACTGCAACCACAAATTATATCTCAACACCTTCAAACAACAGAAAAAAATTAGGAAATAAAACCCGAGCTACCTGTTCTGTTCTTGTATTTTTCGTAACTCCTTTGCAGTTGGCAACAGATAGTCTGAAACATAATCAACCTGAGTTGAACGGCGATAAAATGCAGCACCCTTCATTGTAGATATCAAATCGACACTACCTTCCTGGACAATTTGGATGCATTTTTTAGTTTTTGTAGGAAATGGCTAATTACTTTCCTCACTGAATATGTTTTTAACAATTAACTGCAAATCAGAATTTGTATGCTTGCCTAAAAAAATCTGTATCTTTTAAGCATTGATTACTATAGTTGTTTATCTATACTTTTTTCTGGTTGCTTTATTGTCCTGTTTTTTTCAAGGAAAAAGAGCGTATGACGTCGAGAAGACCCCTACCCAGTTTTATTTGTCCTGTTTACTTCAGCACTTGAATTCAATTGCCCTCTCTATATAGGAAGGATTAGCATCTCATAAACAAGTAAAGAAGTTATTTTATTCTACATAGTACACGAACAATATTGGAGCAGCCATCTTCTATTGGTGTTCTATACTCCACCTTGTACACTTCTTTTCTTTTTCTACCTTATACCTTAACCTTAGGCTATGGTGTCATACCTTTCTCAGCTGCGGAGACACTCTTTGTCAGTGATCAATGGCATCAGAACTGCTAGGCCTATGGTGTCATACCCTTTTCAGCTGCGGAGACCCTCTCTATACGCGATCAATGCCATCAGCACTGCTAACAACTCTGTCGCCATCACAGACTTCAGCATAAAGGACACCAGCCACTGTTGTGCTACTATCTGCAACCTTGAAGGCACTCAAGGTTGTCCTCGAAGCACTCCCATGTTTCCTAAATCTCTAGGATCATCTTGTGTATACCCAAAGGTCCCCCGCAGTTTGTATGCCTCTATACATCTGTCGTACTATCCTATTGCATCGTTGACAACATTATTATGCTGCGAGAAGTAGTTTATCTTTGTTTGTCTAAAGAAAGTACTTAATCTTTGTGATTATATGGTATGTGATGGTCGCTAGACAACCGGATGGAGTGATCTCGATCACACCCTGTTATGCATCTACCAACACTAAGTTTAGTGGTGTGTGAAACCATACACTTTAATCTCAGGCGGTCTGGATTTCTATTGGACAGAAGAAACTATGCATTTTAACAAGATTTTTTCTGAACCACGCTGTGGAGTGCTAGGATAAATAGAAGCAAGACAACTACATCCTGATGTATTGGTTGACAAACATTATGGTGTTACTGCCAATATATTAGACACTGCTATACTCTCTGAAGATATACCTGTCATACAATTGGCTGCTGAGACCCCACAAGGCCTTAAATGCCGTTCTTGGCCAATATATCTGTTAATATGCCCTGAATCCGATTCCCAACCATCTGTACTATTGGACCGAGTTGGAGGACCATCATATGCACCCCATGTGCCACCATACCCTACTGGACCCAGTTGGATATTCGGTTCCTTTTCTATTTGGTTATTCGGATTCATTTGTATCATAGATCTATCTGTATTGGGAGTAGTATATAAACTCCCTATTGTTAAGACTCTTTGTATCCTATGTATTCCTTTTTTTCACGTAGTGAAAATCGACCGTGTAGCTAAATTGGCCAATATAAATATGAATTATTCCTGTAAATAATTGGCATAGATGCATCTATCACCTAATTGAAAATAATACTTGCCAATTTCCATCTTCAATAACCGCTGCTAAGGCATAGGGTTTTCTCAGACAGTCTTATTATTGTTTAATGTACTCTTGTGTTACCTTTATGTACGCAGAAGACAACAATCTGGGTAATGCACAACATAAAACATTAAAATATCAAATATAGGTGTTTCAAGATGGTTAAATGACCAATCTACTTCATGAGAGAAGCAGTCCAATAGGCATGTTGCTTTATTTAGTCACCTCACTGAAATATGTAGTACGAGGCCCTATATGTAGGCTCCACTCGCTCACACAATAAGCAATGTGAGATTAAACATAAGACCCCATACCATATAATAGATGGATCTTAACAAGATCCAATTACTTAATTATCGCAACTGTTCAGTATTCTGGAAACACTGAAGATTGATTTCTTTTATTCTATTACTAACTAATCTGTATTTATTAGAAAAGAAAAGAATGAGAATATGACACTAGTTGCTTATTTTTATTGGTGACTATAATGCATGAATTCAAGAGGGAATTGTTGCACAATATTCGTGATAAGAGATCTTAAATAACTTTGATATTTCCCGGGCATTAAAAGAACGAGCAAGATATGATTCTCTCATAAAGGAAATATGCACTGCAAATCCTCAACGATGCAAGCATCCTGGGGAACCAATCCTCATATTCTTATTGATATCTGGTGATGACAGTCTCAATGCAATATGTTTTGCCAATGATCGAGTACATTATGAGAAGACCAAGCACATTAACGTTATCACTTCATTCATTCAGAAAAGAGGATCATGGTAAATAAGGTTGACACAGTAATAATCCATCCATAACAAAAGTTCCTAAGAGGAAGTTCAAACATTGCTTGGACTTGCTCTATGTCGACCATTAGCAATAAACCTATGGAGGGCCTGGCGGCAACGAAGTTTGACAAGCTTTTCAGAGGATTCAATTCAAGATAGAAATAAAGCCCTTCTGGATCATACCGCATATATAATGAAAATCAACCTCAATGTGCTTTGTCCTCTCGTGGAATGCGGGACTATTAGCAATGAATAAGGTTGCTTGATTGTCGCATTCCAGCGACATTGGAAGAGGAACATCTATATGTAAGTCTGTTGGGACTGCTCGAACCCACATCATTTCTGTACAAGCTTGTGCCATAGCTTTATACTCAGATTCAACACTAGATCTAGCAACAACAGTTTGCTTCTTACTTTTCCATGAGACGAGAGAATCTCCAACAAATATAGCAAACCCTGATGTGGATTTCCTGTTCTTGGGGCACCCTGCATAGCTTGCATCTGCGCATGCTGATATAGTCATAGAATCACCCCTTTATACACCAGTCCCGCACCTGGAGAAGATTTGAGATACCTTTGTATCATCTCTATAGCATCCATATGAACTTGGCGAGGTTGTTCCATGAACTGGCTTTCCCGACTAACTGCAAATGAAATATCGGGCCTAGTAATGATAACGTAAAGAAGCTTTCCAACCAGCTCTCAGTATCATCATCGTAGAGCTTCATGCTTGGATCCATGGGTGTAGTCGCAGGTCGACATCCAAGCATACCCGTGTCACTCAAAAGTCAGTGACATACTTTCTCTGAGTCATCACAAGCCCCTGTTGGTTTCTGGCAAACTCCAATCCCAGAAAGTATCTTAGGGCTCCCAGATCCTTGTAAGAAATTCACGACCAAGAAATTCTTTCGCCCTCTTTATTCCCTGCATATCATCTCCTGTAATGAGAATATTCATCAACATACACCATAATAGCAGTCATACCTCTAGAGGTTCTCTGTGTAAAAAGAGAGTGATCTGCATTCGACCGTTTGAACCCCTGTTTCTCAAACAAGTCTGAGAACTTCTGAAACCAAGCTCTAGGGCTCTGCTTAAGGCCATAGATAGCTTATGGAGTCTACACACCTGTGAGCACTCCCTGTCAACAACATACCTCGACGTCTGTTGCATGTAGACTTCCTCCTGAAGATCACCATATAGAAAGGCATTCTTGACATCCAACTAAACCAGAGGCCAATCTCGGACCACGACAACAAATAAGAGAACACGTAAGGTAGAATGAAGAGCAACTGGAGAGAACGTGTCAAGATAATCTACGCCGTATGTCTGAGTAAACCCACGGGCTACCAGTTGAGCCTTGTACCTCTCAATGCTACCATCTGCATTCTGCTTCACTATAAAAACCCATTTGCAACATACTACAGACGCCCCAACAGGTGCGGGGCAAAGACTCCAGGTACCTCTCGACTGAAGAGCAACCATCTCTTCTTCCATAGCTAATCGCCGTCGACTGTCCTGCAGAGCCTCCTGATAATTCCGTGGACTGGCCACGGCTGACAACACAACTGCAAATTTCCTGAAATCACCAGTCAAGCAATCAAAAGAGACCATGAATGCAATAGGATACGATGCACAGTTGCGCTTCTGCTTTTGAAGCACAATAAGTAAGTCGAACTTAGCAACCTCCACATCTGTCTCATGTATAGATCCATGCTCAGGTAGATCACCAGACCCATTGTTAGAAATTACGTACTCAAAAAATACCTCACGTGTGCTAGATGACGAGCAGTGACCATGAGCAGAAGCGTGCCGGCGGGTATAGTGATGCAGCAAAGGTGGAATTGGGATCACAAGAGGAGGTGGAGGTGGTGGTGGTGACAGTGGTGGTAGTATAGGTGATAAGGTGGCGGTGGTGGCATGTATATTTCATTATCAGAGTCTGATGAAGTTAACCAATCACCTGTTGGAGAAAAATACATCACCGACTCGAAAAAGGTGACATCGACACTAACATAATATTTCCTGTGCAGAGGATCATAACACATGTACCATTTTTGTGTCCTGGAGTACCCAACAACGACAAACTTGATAGCCCTAAAAGAGAGCTTGTCAATAGCTGGAGACAACAGGTGGACAAATGCGACCGGGCCAAACACACGAGGAGTAAGTGAGAACAGATCCTTTTCAGGAAAAGCAAGAGAGAAGGGAATATTCTCACCCATAACCGACAAGGGCATGCGATTAATAAGATAGCATGCTGTAAGAACATCGCCCCAAAAAGAATGCAGAGCACGAATCTGAATGAGAAGAGTCCGTGTAACATCAAGTAAATGACGATGCTTCCTCTTTGCAACACCATTTTGTTGGGAAGTATAGGCATATGATGTCTGATGAATTATACCTTGGGTTGAAAAATAATTGGATAGGGAATGCGTACAGAATTCTAAGGCATTATCAGTTCTCACAATTTTCACAGAGGAGGAAAACACATTTTGTACTTCAGTGAGAAAGGTTTCAATAACATCCCCAGCTTCAGATTTATTCTTTAATAAAAAAACCCAAGACAAACGAGAAAAATCATCCACTGCAACAAGATAAAACCTGTGTCCCTGATGATCAGGGACATGACTGGGACCCCAAATATCTACACGAAACAACTAAAAAATGGAGCTACTACTCTGACCCTGACGACTGGGAAATGCAGACCGATGATGCTTTCCCAATTGACAAGCCTCACATTGAAAGGACGGGTCAGAAGAGATCTGAGGCAGAACACGATACATTTTCTGGAGCGGGAGATGACCAAAGCGCACGTGCCACATGAAGGGTGAGACAGGTCCAGCAAAAAGAGAAGAAATGCCAGCATAAGGAGTTCGGGTTAAGTGATAGAGGCCACCTTGCTCACGGCCACACCCAATCACCTTGTCCGTAAAGATGTCCTGAAATATAAGAGAAGATGGGTCAAAAATAGCTCGACAATGTAAGTCCTTTGTAATTTGACTAATAGATAACAGGTTCAGAGAAAAGTCAAGTGCATACAACACATTCTGTAAATGCATAGAGGGTGTAAAACTAATCCCCCCCTGTCTAGTGATTAATTGAGTCCCATCTGCAATAACCACAATGCGCCTTGGAGGAACCTGTATGTATGCTGTTAGTTGATCCCTGTGTCTACACAACTTGTAATGTGTTGCACCAAAGTCCATAATCCATTTTATAACATCGGATCCACAACTACTAGTGAGTGCATAAGTACTACTTGAGGTATTGGAGGAGGCGGAAGCAACCACATCAGAGTGACTCTCAGATGCCGAGGAAGATGTGGCAGGACTGGCTGGAGGTATAATGCCCCTCAATCGAGCTATAAGATCATCAAATCGTTGATCCATAGAGGAGGCAGCCACATGCTCAATCTGCTCAGCCACTCGAGCAGATGCAGGAAACCCATGCTTAGAGTAGCATGTATCTTCGGTATGTCCAGAACAATAGCAAAAGGTGCATGACTGACGATCACGACCTCCTCTACCACAAGGTCCTCGTCGACGAAACTGAGAAGAACCTCCTCGCTCTCGGGAGGCCGCCATTGCTGAAGAAGTCTGACTGGCAGTAGAAGATGGAACAGTGATCCGACTAAGCTTGCGGAAGGCTTCCTCCATAGAAGGAATAGTAGAGTCTGCCAAAATCTGGGAACGGGCCGCCTCATACTCAGGATCAAGGGCTGCCAGAAACACACCAACCATGGTGGCATTCCTATAAGTCTTCTTCTGCTCAGAGGTAGATGTAAGGGGCATAAAGCTATAGAGCTTCTCGAACATCCCAGGTAAAGATGTATATAGCAAGTGGAGAGATCGTACGTTCTGCTTGATGGTAAAGATATCGTGCTGGAGTTGTAAAATCTTCATCTCATTCTTTGCATGTGAATAAATAACAGCAAGAATATCCCACATTGCCTTGGTTGTGGGCTGATGGAGTATGTCATTGGCGATCTCTATGGCCAATGTACCTGAAAGCCAAACCTTGGCATATGCATCATCAGCCTCCCATGAGGCGTTAACCCCAGTCTTCTCAACCGGCTCTTCCTCGATAAGAATGTGTTTCTTACTTGTAGACACCATCATACTCATGAATTGCATAGCCCACAGTTCATAGTTTGACCCATCCATCTTTACGATAGGCGCAGGACCTCTGAAGGCGCCTGTAGAGGGAATATCGACCTTGCTTTCTGACATGATGGCTCGAGAAGACTAGTGTTGAAGACTAGACAAGGGCTTGTCTACACTGACATAGAGAGAATGATTGCATGTGTAGACTCATGCAACCAATCCCATCAAGAAAGAGGTCGTGACGACGGTGCTTTTAGTGGAGGATGGCGTGGCCGAACTACAGGCGGCCCGCGCGGAAGGAGCGGCGGAGCCGGGTGACAGCGGTGGCCTGCGTGGAAGGGGTGGCATGCGTTTGCGGCACGCCTTGAGGTGGCAGTGAGGTCGGGCGGCGTCTGCCCGCGTGGAGGCTGCCCGCGTGAAGAGGGGCGGCAACGGCCTGCGGGGTTAGGCAAGGGCGACCGTGTGGAGAGGGGTGGCGGCCCACATGAAGGGGAGGAGAGGGGGGACGTCAGGTGGGCTTAGGATTAGGGCTTAGGAGCTCCAATCTAGGATCGTCGCTCTGATACCATTTTGGAAAAAATGAAAGAGATGTTTATTCTTTGAGTCCTAGGCTCTCTTATATAGGAAGAGACCTATGGGAAAAGTACATAGAATAGACAGAAGAACTGAAAGATATATAAAAGTTACAGAAATAAAGAAATATATCTCGACAGTATCGGAGCGACGGTCCTAGACAAGAACTCTCATACCCGAGAAACCCTAACCCTAAACTCCACCGACTAGACTTCTCTCGCATGCTTTCTCTCGCGCGTCGCCGGCTTCTCTCTCCCTTGGACGGTGTCGTCCGCTATAGGTCCCCTCTCTTTCTCGCGTGTGGAGCTGCCAAGAGGAACCTTCCACTTCTATGCATGATCACCACTGTTGGGGACCTCCCTTTGACTGCACCACCACCACATGCCTCATTCTTCACCGCAGGCGGATCCTTCACGACCCCATGTTGCCCAGGTTTACATCCGTGTCGCGGTTCGTTTATTGTTGATGGGATTGGTTGCATCATAAGTCTACACATGCAACCAAATCCCCGTACGTCTGTATAGACGTATTTATTTCGATCTACAAACCCTAGTTTTCTTCATCCGGTAGAAAGTCAGAGAATAAAGTCGATATCCCTGCCACATGCGTTTTCAGAGGTCCAGCGCCAATTGTCAAGATGGACATGACGAATTAGGAGTTGTAGGCCATGCAGTTCATTTGTTTAATGAAGTCTAAGGGTAAGAAACACTTATCGAGGAAGAGCCAACTGAGAAAACTGGGTAAACTCCTCGTGGGAGTCAAATGATGCTTATGCACAAGTCTGGTTATCAGGTACATTGACGATGCAGTTTGCCAATGATGTGTTACAGCAACCCACCGCTAAGGCGATGTGGGATATCCTTGCAACCACTTATTACAAAGCAAGGAATGAGACAGATCAACATGACATATTTACAGTCAGGTAGAACGGACGTCCCCTTCATTCTATGTACACATCCTCACATGGAATATTTGAGAAGCTCTACAGTTTTGTGCCTCTTACATCTACTCCTGAGAAGCAGAAAACTTACAGGAATGATACGATGGTTGGTGTATTCTTAGCATCACTTGACCCACAATACAAGGCTACTCGTTCACAGATAATGGCAGATGCTACGATTCCTCCCATGGAGGAAGCTTTTCACAGACTTAGCAGGATTACTATCTCATCGCATGCCTCTTCTCAGTCATCTTCTTAGATGGCAGCCTCCCGCGGTAGAGGGGGTTCTTCTCAGTTCCATGGTCGTGGACCTCGTGGTAGAGGAGGTCGTATTCATCAACCCTGCACTTACTGTCATCTCCCTGGCCACACAGAGGATACATGCTACTCCAAGCATGGCTTCCCAACATTAGCTCGTGTAGCATAACATGTTGACTCTCCTGCAGCTCCTTCGGTTCAAAGATATGATGACCTAGTTTCTCGATTGAGAGACATTATGCCTCTTGTTAGTCCCAGTGCTTCCTCACATGTTTCAGGGAGCAACTCAGATATTACAGCTTTTGTAGGTGACAATACCTCAGGTAGCATTCATGCTTTTACACCTTGTCATGGACATGATATTACAGAATGGATTATGGATTTTGGGACGACACATCACTTGTGTGGAGACAGAGATCAGCTTACAACTTACATGCAGGTTCCTCCAAGAAGAACCGTTGTCAGCCGATGGGAATCTCCTTGATTAGAGGATAGGGGTAGATTAATTTAATGCCCTCGATTACGAAGAATTTGCATCGTAGAGCTACTTTTTACCCATCATCTCTTGTATTTCATGACATTCTTACGGGCAAGGTGATTGGTTGTGGCCGTGAGCAGGGAAGCCTTTATCGACTGGTCTGAACTCCACATGCTGGCCTATCCTCCTATTCCACAGGACTTGTCTCTCCTTTATGTGGCGCTTGTGCTTTGGTCACCTTCCCTTACAGAAGCTGCGTCATGTTCTCCCTCAGATCTCACCTCACTCATCCTTCGAATGTGAGACGTGTTAGTTGGGAAAGCATCATCGGTATATTTTCCCAATCATCAGAGTCGGAGCAGTAGCTCCCCTTTTGAGTTATTTTATGTTGACATTTTGGGTCCAAGTCGTGTTTCTGATCACCAAGGACATATGTTTTATTTAGCTGTTGTTGATGATTTTTTTCATTTTTCATGTGTCTGTTTTGTTAGAAAATATAATGCGGAAGCGAATATGAGAGAAAGAATAAACATTATGAACACCAGGATATTGACGTGGAGCCCTACTCCCTAAGGAGCGGGATAAAACCATGAGAGAATGCATCAAAGGGTTGACGTATGCATTGAACTTTCTCACTGGATACAGGAGGTCTGGGGTTTTTATATAGCCTCCACAGACTTTCCAAGTACCACCACTAGTAGATGTGGGACTAAACTCGGGATGTGGTAGATGGATCTTGGAAAGATCCATTTACCCATCTTACATGATAATGACGCATACTCTAACACTCCCCCTCAAACTAGAGCATGCAATGCTCAACTTAGACAAACAAAAAGAAATCTCAACTCACAATACAAGACACTACAGACAATATCAACTCAACGCGCACAACTCTCGGCTGATGTCGAGGTTGTTGCTTCTCATGCCGTGCAAGTGAGGAGGAATGATGATCGTGAATTTCACCTCTTTAATAATCGATAATTGTACTATATGAGATGAAAGCGGTCGATAAAAATCACACATTTGAATATGTGGAGAATTTATACTTGGTAAGTGTACCAAGGTCGAACACAGTGACACAAGCCTCTTCGTCTATTTATCGAAATATATCGATTAATTAATGAGTGATTATATTCATCAGGTTAGGTCGTTGTATGCACACTTTAATGCATGAGGCAGGCATGATGTGCAAATATATCATACAAATAAAATGATGCAGAGATAAGTGATATGCAAAGACAAAATAATAATACGATGAATGCACATCTTTTTCTTTTTATGCAATTAAAATGAAATGGGTATGATTTGCTATGAATATATAAGCAAACCACAATGTAGAAATATGCCCTAAAATTATAAAGTCAATGAGCAATCAAATAAGTATCGAATTCAGAGACAAATTGTGTGATAATAATAACTTATGTCATTAAAAATTGGAAGCAGTAGACACTATAGATCTCAACAATTATCACAATTAATTTGGTGTCAAATAGTGAAATTAACTGTGCCATAAGATGGAGGATGGAGAGAGCAACAAAATGACACTGAAATAAACTAAAACGGAGTCCGAATGCTCAAGATATGCTACATTGAATGAAAGGGCATAAATGCAAAAAAAACATAGAATTAAAAAGATAAATAATTACAAATAGGCCCCTGGAGGGACATATTTGTAATTTCAGAAAGCCGGAGGGACTCAAATGGAATTTTCCCTTATGCACGGGGGCATTTATGCAATTTGTCAAACCGGCAGGACCTTCATACAAAATACCCAGGTGCGCATGTGAGGCAAGGGCTTGGTGGGACATGCTTGTAATTCGAAGAAACAACTAGGGGTGAACTGCAAATATCCCAACCCCTCACGAGCGGGGAACGAGGGCTAGGGTTGGTGATGTTGTAGGCTTGGATGGAGGGTCAGAAGCCACATGTAGGGTTCTGAAGCTTAGTGACGTGGCTTGGTCTACCCGAGCCTCTTGCTTCGGATGGGCAATGTGGAAGAATCTGAGCTGTTTGATCCAGATGATCGGACAGTGCATGTACTTCATCATCCTCAACAGGGCCGCCTCCTGCGGCAGATGTGGCAGGGCTCCGACGACCTCTTGTTTCCTCCACCAGCCTTGATCGGCCATTTGGAAGGCTCGGACACCTTCGTAATGGGCTGACGAAGCTCCTCGCGGCTTCAATGATCAGAGAGATGGCTCGAAGCAGCGAGAAGGTGGTGTGTAGTCGGAGGGGTTGTTCGAGAACGGAGTAGGAAGCGCAGCTCCGAGCATTGAGGGCTCTGACCTGCAAAGGGTTAGCGGAAGCATTGCCGAAGCACAAGGGATAAGTACGTGTGTGAGGTTAGGTGAATGAGGCCCTGTGCGTAGCGGAGAAGGCAGAGGCCGATTGGGTTCATCCGCCGTTAGGCGGAGGAAAGGGGGTGGAGCGGATGGAGGTTCCGACAGAGGGAAAGTGTTGTATGGACCTATTGCGATGATGAGGGAGGTCCGACGAAGATGTTCGTGATGTGACCGGGAGGTGAAGATGAGCGTGTGTAAGTGATTAAATGAGAGAAAACAGAGAAAAAATACAAACGAGTTACCTGGAGAATTAAATGGGTATCGGGGGCGGAGGATGCGGCTTGGGTTGAGCTTCTCATGAAGCTCGGGTCATGACTTTGATCCGGCCAGCCATGTCGGAGAGCTGAGTGTGCTGGAGGCGCTGCACACGGTCATTAGAACCATAGGTCAACATCAGGGCAAGGGTCGCCATCACCTCACGAATTTGCCCCTCCATTGTCACCGGAGAGGCGAGGGAGGCTGGGCTTATGCCGTTGATTGGTAGATGAGGAGGGACAACGACGGAGGGGGATGATTTATAGATGGAGGCGGCAGTTACAGCGGTGGTGGCGACGAAAATGTAATGTGTGAACGAAAGGAATGAAGGCGTGGTGTGAGGGCTTTGACGGGCGCGCAAGAGGCGGGGGAGTTAGGGCTACGTGGAGAAGGCGCTAGATCGTGGAGAGAGGGTCGGAGGTGTTTTCCATAATAGGAAGAGGGTGGTGTGTTTGGAGAGGTGTAACGCACTGGGACAGAGCACGTGGGTGGTAGGAGATGGCTGTGGGTCGTTGGATCAGGTGATCCAACAATCCACGTTGAGGCGTGGGGTAGCGGTGTGGATCTGATCCATCATATCAGATCAATCAGCTGATGAAGAGCGGTGGGGATGTATCTAGGAGTGAAGATCAAACGATGGAGGTTGAGGCGGAGAAGGAGCGGCCCAGATGAGGCGGGTGAGATGGAATCAAAGGATGAGTCGACGGGCTAGGGCTGATCTAAGGGCGGAAGGTGGTGATAGGTGGTGGTGTATGGAGAGGCGATTGCATGGCGGCTCCAGAGAGCGCCACGTGGCCGCTCTAGAAAAATCAAAAAATGAGGAAAATAAAGAAAATTAAGAAAGAAATAATAGGAGGATGAATCATTGCAAATCTCAAAATTAAGAAAGAAATAATAGGAGGATAAATCAACAAAAAGTCAAAACATGAAAGTTGTAGATCTCGATGAGATCTACAAGTTTCATGTTGACTAAAAAGTCAAAGGAGGTCATTTATACAAAGAATAAATTTTGCAAGCATTTTTAATTAATTGAAAACATTTACTTTAAGGGTTTTATATTTCCTTTGTATTTTGATATTCCTTTTAAAGCCAAAATTAATATATACAATAATTAATCTAATTTTTAGGGATTTTTCATAAAATACAAAATAAAGAAAATGTTAGTGATTAAATACAATAAAATTAGGGTTAGTGCTAATTATAGGTGATTGATTTATTTGAAAAAGATGCAGAATTAATGAAGATTTCTCATGGGATACTTACTTTTCGAGGATAAAAAAAAGAGAATTATGATCCAGTAGGGATTCATCAAGGAACAAAGTGTGAGTGAAACTGAATTTCCTCGTCGGAGACCACGTGCTCTGTATTATGCCTGTTAGAGTCACTGCAACTGGAAATGAGTCTCCCCGTCGGGGTATTCTAGCCCGCCACAATATGTGGACAACTACTCCATCTCTGAAAGGGTCAACCTGAAAAAGCCATAGAGACATCCTCGTCGGAATCCATAGTCGCTGTAGAGAATGGAGTCTGAAAATTTTCCTCGTTGACGAAATGGGTCTCTCCCATACTGGCTCAGAGAATGAGATCTCTACTCTGGAATCCCTATGAAACTACATGAAAATCCTATCCCACATGGCATAGGGAATGAGATCTCTACTCTGGCGTCCCTATGGATCACATGAAAATTATGGTCAAAATAAAAGATGGGACCACAACAAAAGATAACAAACATGTGCACATATGAAAAGGAGTCTCTCTTAGGAGAACTCGAAGAAAATTGTGTCACTCAAATATGGAGTGCCTCGAACTTGAACTCTGAACTAATTTGCAGAGTTTAGAACTGAACTGTAGAGTTTGAAAAATCTGGCTGGTATGGAGTATGGAGAATCTGAAAATGCGGCTTGTAGAACTCTACACAATACTCCTCCTTTCTCCCATACTTGTTGGAACACAATGATGTCGACCAAGTTGGTAGAAGACAAGAAAATGAGGAAAATAAAACAATCTCAAATGATTTTTTTGCAGCTATTTCTTTTCCATTTTTATAGTCATCTCCATTTTTTTGCAATGAGCCGTTAAATATATTTTTTTCTCGGCTTTCTTCACGCAAAAGAATCTGTTTTTAAAAGTGCCCTTTTTTGTATGTGCCCTTTTTCCTTTTTTAATAATTTGGGCCAATTTCTTTTTTTTAAACGACCGGCTTCCTCTCTCCCTTTTTACATTTTTTTCTACTCTTCAATCTTTCGACCCACTTGGGCAAGACTGCAACAGGGTCCAGTGAGGCTTATTTTAGGGTTCCCACTTGGGAACTCCTCTCTCAAACGAACCGCCGCCCCTGATGGGGCTTGAAGTAGCATCTCCAGGGATCGAGATGGCACGATGGGCAGGGCGCTTCGCCTGGGGTTGAAGCACTGGAGAAGCGGCCTAGAATGGTAGTATCACCGATTGAAGGTTGCCATCGCACAAGGAGGGGGGATCTGGACTGCCGCCCCTGATGGGAGATCTGGGAGGAGCGTTGCTAGGTGCTTGGAAGAGGGTTGTCGCTGCCATTGCTGCATAGGCAACAACAACAAAGGAGGATCACTGGAGGGCTCGGAATGGCTAGCGGGTTTTTAAAGGATCGACAACCAAAGTAAGGCCATTGTTGGAGGCTGAAAATTTAATAACAATATTTATCAATGAAGTGCAGAATGTTTTTTCTTCTTCTGTCAAAATTGTGAGAACTGATAATGCTTTGGAATTATGTACTCGTGTACTCTCACAATTCATTTCATCTCCATGTATTATTCATCAAACATCATGTGCCTACACTACTCAGCAGAATGGCATCGCAGAAAGAAAGCACCATCATTTACTTGATGTTACATGCACACTTCTTATTCAGAGTCGTGCCCCACATTCAATCTGAGGTATTGCAGTTCTTACCACTTGTTATCTTGTGAATCGCATGCCTTTGTCTGTTTTGGATGAGAAATTCCCTTCTCACTAGCATTTCCACAAGAGTTGTTTTCGCTCACTCCTTGTGTTTTTGGTTTTGTTGCCTTTGTCCATACATTGTCTCTAGGTGTTGACAAGCTCGCTCCTAGAGTTGTCAAATGTGTTTTTATTGGGTATTCTAGGACTCAGAACGGATATAGATGTTATGATCCATTACATATGAAATATCCATTACACATGAAATATTATGTGGGTACAGATGTCACATTCTTTAAGTTAGTGATGTATTTTTTCATTACATGTGACATGTTGACTTCCTCATATTCGGATAATGAGGTATACATGCCACCTCTACCGATGAGTTCATCATTGCCATCACCACCTCCATCGCCACCACCACCACAGTTACCATCACCTCCTCCAGCTTCGCTACCTCATATTGTCCCAGTCGTATCCTTACCACAGTACTATAGTCGTCGACCTGCTCCTTATTTTCCTCGCCCGTCATCCAGCACGCCTCAGGTTTATTCTGAATACAATGTTTCTAACAATGGGTCTGAAGATATGTCTCAGCAGGAACCCTTGCAGGAGGCTAATGTGCAGAAGATTGAAGGAATTCCCAATGATCTTGATGTACCTATTACACTTCGAAAGCAGCAGCGTACATGTACCTCATATCCTATTGATTCCCAGGTCTCCTTCGATCGCTTGACAGGGGATTTCAGGAGGTTTGCTATTGATCTATCTGTAGTGAAAATAACACGGAATTACCATGAGGTATCGAAGGGCAGTCGGTGGCGTCTAGCCATGGAAGAAGAGATGGCAGCACTACAGTCGCGTGGTACCTGGAGCCTGATCCCCGCTCCCAATGGGACGTCTATTGTCAATTGCTAATGGGTGTTTACAGTGAAACATAATGCAATTGGGACCCTTGATAGTTACAAGATCAGATTGGTTGCACGCAAGGTTCGAAATCTCGATTTTGATTTCGTTTCGGTCACCCCTAAAACCTAAATTTCGTCGAAATTTCGGGAAATTTCGACGATTTCGGTGGAAATCTCGGAAATGGCTCAAAAAGCCATTTTTTTTCAATTTTATTATACATTATGATCTTCCAAGTTATTAGAACAATAAATAACTTATAAATACACCATTATTTCACACATATTGGTCATCTATACCCCTTATATTGGTCATATCGGCCATATCGGTCATATTGTACAGTATGTTAGATATTGCAAATGGAGTTAATCTGAGTACTTCAAACAATGAAACAATAAATATACACTTATAGGCTTATAACATACATATTAGTCATCTTGTCATCTATGACTATGACGGTATGTCACACACCATATCAAACATATCGCTGTTAACAGAGTAACAGTCTTACAACAAGTGAAAATACATATATTTCACGTAGAGTAATAAGAATATGCACATTAATGATAAATGCGATAAAATATTAAAATATATTACCTGGTGATATGTTTGGTTCAGAACCAAGAGCTCTGCGGTGGATCTGAATCGCCCCCTTCCTTGTCTCTCATAACGCATCGCAGATTCAATGAACTCGCAGTAGTCCTCACATGTCATGTACGAGTACATGGCCTTGTAATCCATCATATACTGCCTGTATTGGTGGTCATCGATGCCTATTAGTATCCCGAGACGAGGACAAGCAGCACTAGATCCGGTATCACGAGTGGCACGACGAGTCTGCGAAGTACTGGCTTGAGATCCTCGGGACGACGACGACGAAGTAGGAGAAGATCTCTGCGGAGGAGGAGGAGGAACTGGCGTGTACTCAGGGAAGAAACCATAACTGTCACCGCCACAGAAGCTGCCCTAGCTTTGCTCAGGTTGACTACCTTGGTAGTTCTCACCGCTGTAGCTATTATATCTCCCATACCCACTGTAACTATATGAATATGATGGAGGTACGTACGCTTAAGGAGGAGGAGGAGGTCCTGGAGGAGGAGCATGAAAGTATTCTGGGAAGACGCTAAAAGATCTCTCATCGTGCGACGATCCATATCCGCCTATGAGACTTGGTGTTCCTCCACGATATGGGTTGTCAATGTCCATGTAGCTCAAGGAACCTATAAATGATGTCAAATCATCCATGTAGCTGTCGATTGGACGATGGCCACGACCGTACTCATAATCCATAGGTCCTGGACTCAGACTTGGAACAAGCTGTCCATGTGTGTTCCTCTGTTGCTCTATATATTCACATCCTACATGTAGCCCTTCCTTAAATCTTGTATCTTGTGGTCCACGACCACCCCCTCCTGACCCACCTGAGTATGTTTCCCCACCATCACCAGGTCCACCACGACCACGACCACCAACATCATCATCATCATCATCATCTCCACTGTCATCCTTTGACTTGGATTTGGGTTTGGAGCTAGTGGAGAGAATTTCATCAACAACCGCATCAACCTCGGCCTCCAACCCTCCAAGAGGATCTGTAATTTGCCCAGATCTTGCCAGATAGTCACGTACATCTGCTCCCATTTGTTGGCTTATATTCTCATTTGGTTTTCCACCTGGTTGATCAAGAACGGGAGCACCATTGGAATCCATCCACCTCTGGAGAACATCTTCATCAACATCGTCATCGTACATCTTGAAAATGTATGCAAGATCAATAGGGTCAGTGTAGTCCTCTTTGTCTTGTCCTTCCCTTGCATGTTTCATCTTCAGCCTCAAGTTGTAATGCACGTAGACAAGATCATTGAGCTTCTGTTCTCCCAACCTATTCCGTCTCTTTGAATGAATCAAGTTGAATGTGCTCCAGTGCCTCTCACAACCACCAACATATGCGGTTTGAGACAACATTTCACTGCCACTTTTCGTAGGTTGGGAGCTTCCATCCCATATAGTAACCACCATTCGGCTGCAAAAAAAATCAAAACGAGATAAATCAATAGTAGGAATAAATGACCACACAATCAATGGACTTATTTGTCTTCATTCCTACCAGGAAGAGCATTGCCCCGTCCATTTACCGCAGTAATTCGACCAAAGGAATCCAAGGTATCCATGAAATACTTAACCTGCACGTAGGTTGAAGTCATAAATTGTTACATAATACTCTTAAAGAATATTTTTGTGAGTCCTAATCAAGCTTCGAAATCAAGATTACCTCGTTCATGCACAAGGTCGGTGGCTTCTCGTCCTTGACAAGCTTCTCCACCACATTTTGTACAACTGCTAGAAGGTCAGCATTTGTACCAAGTCTATTCTTATACCGGTACTTAGGATTGAAGTAATAAGCTGGACACAAAGAAGCACAATTCTCAGATTCTAAGTTGCTATTGCAAATGAAAAACATATTAGATTATTATATAATGCATACCGGCCTTGTGAAGAGGATGTGAGAGCATCTTAGACCAACGCTCGTCTATGATGTCCAACCATGCTTTGGGTCCTTTTCCAACCGCTTCTCTGACCTTCTCTCTCATGCAACACATTGCCTCGTATATCACTCCCATGGTGGGCTTCTTATCGCCATCCACGATCTGCAAGCAGAAACAACCGGATCCATAATCTTCGTGACCTGAGTCACGTCATCTCAAAAGTGGAGATCATTGATCAATGTCTCCACTTTCTGGCCTCCTTCAGTCCGAGCTTCAAGTATCTCGAACCATTCACCTTGGCAACACATGGTTTTCGACCATGTCTTTTGTTGTTTGAAGCTTTGCAACGCTATAAAATTGGTTGCAAAGCGGGTGATGCCAGGCCTCACTAGCTCACTATTGCACATCCACCTCATCAATGCCAGCACTTTGGAATGGTTGTAAATGAATGTGGTGATCGTCCGTACTTGCTCCACCACCCTTGAGACGAGCTTCCTCTTGCTGAAATCCTTTAGAATTAAATCAATGCAATGTACAGCACATGGTGTCCAAATTATACCATAGCTGCTATACTTCATTATTGCTTCACCCGCTTTCTTGAAGTTGCAGCCATTATCCGTCACAATCTGGACAATGTGATCTTTCCCAGCATCTTTAATGACATCCTTCAACTTCAGCAGGTACTCGTGGTCCCTCACATGACCAAATGCATCAACAGATTTCAAAAAGATTATCTTCCCATCGCAACAAACGGGGAAGTTGATGATCTGCTTCCTCGTGTAGCTCGTCCACCCATCGCACATCGTCAACCCGTACTCTGACATTCTCCTCTTCAGCTCGGCGATGTACTCATTCATCTGCTCCTTCTCCATCCCTAGATATTTGTTCATTATCTTGTAGGATGTGGGAGCCTGCACTCCCGTTCCCGCCGCAGCGATCTCATCAATGGCATGCTGCAGAAATGGCCCGCTAGCAATGTTGGCAGGAATGCTCTCCCCAAAGAAGAGATTGCTGATGGCCTTTCCTACCCTTTCTCGTGCATTGATGAACATACCCTTCACCGTCTTCTGCCTCGGATCCTTCCTTGCCTTGTATTGTATGGATCCGCTCCTCATCAAGAATGGATCAATTCCCTTCCTCTTGTATTTTTTGGTGGGTAGTGGTACTGGTGCACCTCCAGAACCACTCCCACTGCCACCTGCACCATACCAGCCGCCTCGTGCACCACCGAGTTCTCTCCTCTCGAACTCGCTCCTCATCGATTCTTTTGTTACCCTCGTGTATGCCCTTCTCTCCGCTGTAGTCTGAATGTCAGCGGGGTAGACAGAGTCATCGTCGTTTGAATCTGAGAGGACATTGAATTCTTTCTCAAATATGAACTCTTTGAAATGTTCATCCCTTCTTACCCTCTCTGTATCCCTATCCTTCTTCCCGTCCAAGTTGGCCTTCACCTTGTCCCTCATATCTTTGGGAAAACGCATGCACTTGACAACATTCTTGTTATTGCCAACAAGATGTGGCTTCATCCTCGTTATCCCGCCTCCTCCCAACTTCTTTCCACAGAAATTGCATTTGTGGTTTGGCTTTATTTCCATCAGGAGCGGAGGCATACCTCCAACCAATTTCCCCACTGAAATCGTCCCTCTGATCCTTAGAACTGTCAGATCTTGATCCGGAACAGCAATGTGCCATGATTATGATGATCACCGAAACCTGCGAGGAAATTGAAGAACAATCATTCAAGAGGCATATAATGAGACCGATTAAGAATTTGCTAATTAATTTATGTTTTAATTTTCGGAATTAATATATTTTTAATTTTTCTAACACCTAATACACACAAAATCGTAAGTGATTTTTACCCGAAGGCCCTATAATCTTTGCCAATGACCTCTACGACCTTTGAAACATCGATATTCCTCCCTCGAAACTTGCTCCATCTTACCCCACGAACCCTACTGTTAAATTGACACATCTAGAGTTAACTTCCTTGGGTTAAAAACGAGTTAATCTAACCAATCCGCGATCGGACGGCTAGAATTAACCAAGTGAAGAAAAGAATGTCTACCGCCTCTCTCCTCCCTCACATGCAGAGGGGAGGAGGCTTCTCTGCCTCAGCTAGACCAGCGGGTGGGTCGAGTTCTACCGGGGGAGGGGGCTCGAGGGGCGGTGCTCGACCTGGAGCTTCTAGGCTGCGGTGAGGGAGAAGGAAGAGGTCGGGGGTGAGGAGGTCGAGATGACGGAGGCAAAGGTCTTGGAGGGCCCAGGAGGCGGCGATGTTGTGGGACTTGGAGAGGACATAGAGCAGAGAGGAGTGGGTTTCCGGGGAGGGGAGGTAGTGCGGGTGGCATGAAGCCTAGGAGAAGAAGGGGAATGCCAGGGAGGAAGCGAAGCCGCATCGGCAGAGCACGAGCTCGATGAGGCGAGGCGGAGGGGGACAGAGGAGAGGAGAAGGTGGAGCTTCGACGGGTCTTCGTGATGCCTCCGGAGGATGCGGTACACATTCTCCATATCAGATCTCAGGTCCGAGGAAGACGAGGGTTCCAAGGAGAAGGTGGCGGTGAGGGGGGGAGGGCATTGAGCGGCGGGGTGGGGAGAGCGGGGAGGCGGGGGGAGGAGGAGGCGGGGGCTTCGAGCGGCGAGGTGGGGGGAGCATGGGTGGCACGGCAGGCGGTAGGAGGAGTAAGTGAGGGCTTCGAGCAAGATGCGGGAGGGAAGGGGGGCATCGAGCGACGGGGTGGGGGGGAGCAGGGGACGCGAGCAGGGGCCAGGGCTTCGGGCGGCGCGGGTGGGGGGTGGGGAGCAGGGGAGGCAGGGCTGGGGCTTCAGGTGGCGCGACGGGGTCCGGGGCTTCGAGGATGATGGAGGGGAGGGCGTATGAGGAGTAAGAGGGGGAATGGCATTGAATGTAAATTGACAAACAAAATGGGTATAATGTAAAAAAACATAGTGGAATCCGGTTAGTTTTAACGGGTAAATGGACGGGGGTTAACCACAGGGTCTGTAGGGTAAGGGTTAGTAAGTTTACAGGGTCGAGGGAGGAATATCGATGTTTCAAAGGTCGTAGAGGTCATTGGCAAAGATTAGAGGGTCTGCCGGGTAAAAATCCCAAATCGTAAATACTTGGTGTTTGAAATTGAAAGTATACTCTTAATATTCTGATTTTCAGAAAAACACCTTAGATCTATACATTAGAGTCTTACATCTACCAATTAGGGGAACATTTTCGAGAAAAACTACCTAAGTGACAAAACATGTAAAAAAACAACAGATCTAAGATTTGATTTTCGGATTTACTCAGTTTTTAAATTTCATTTACAAAAAAATACGAAACATATTTTCTACTCCATAACTTAAGATCTGAGTTTATCCTTAAAGAATTTATCATGATTCCACATTAAAACACAAAAGCCCCAATTTCCTCTTCCATAGATCTCACAAAATGTTCTCAAAGTACGCTTTACTACATGTTATACACAAGATCCGAGTTAATACATTCATAACTATCATTATTGTGCAATTAAAACACAAAGTCCCTAATTTTGGTCTCGAAAAATCAAGCTAGATTTTCGAAATCTCTTAAAAAAACACCACACCAAGCTAGATCAACATCTTAAGAGTAAAACCCCTAAAAAAATTTAAGAATTTGATGAAGACTTGGCCAATTTTGGCTTACCTTGAAGCAAGGGCGAAATAGGACCTTGGAGGAAGCTTGGAGAAGTTGGCAGCTCAAACTCGGTCAAAATGAGCGAATTTCGACCGACATTTCGATCCATATCGCCAAAAGTGGGTATTTTTTAATTGCAGATTCCTTTTTCTGGATGAGATGATGAGGTGGTCCGAAATCTCATCGATATCTCGCGAGATTTCGATCGATATCCGGGAAATCGACATGCATATATATTTCGAGATACTCCACCCATCGAAACGAAATTTCGGTGAAATTTCGCTGAAATTTCGTGAGATTTAAATCACTGGTTGCATGTGGATTTACTCAAACGTATGGTGGATTATCTGAATATTTTTTCTCATGTTGCTTGCCACTCCACTCTACGAGTTCTTTCAGTTGCAGACAAGGTTTAAAAAAGCGCGAGGCGATCTAAAGCGTTTTCTCTGAAATTAAGGCGAGGCGTAAGCCTCGAGGCGTATGCCTCAATTTTTGGAAAAAAAATTATAGTTAAAGCAAAATACATTGAAATAATATATAATATTATTATGCTTTGCCAAAAACACATTCATGAATAATTTAGTACTATTAAATGATACAATATATAAGCGTTGAAGGCATTGAAGTTCAAAAAACTAATACTCAGCCAATATTATACGGAATATCAAGTCCCAACTCCAACTTTAATGATTTTATATGAGTATTGAAGTAAAGTCTATAATTAATACTAAAGTACAATAGAAACCATAATTTTTAGTGTTTGAAATAAAAAAAAGGGTTTTTACCCGACAGACCCTATAAACTTTGCCAATCACCTCCACGACCTTTGAAACAACCTAATTCCCCCCTCAACCCCGTAAACTTGCTAACTCTTACCCCATGAACCCTCGGGGTAATATGTTTTAAGCCCGTGAGGGTTGTTGGGGTAATTTACAGGGTCAATGGGGTAATTACATTGTGCAAAAGATCGTAGAGGCATTTTAAAACGTTTATAGGGTTTGCTGGGTAAAAATCCCTACAACAACAACAACAACAAACAACAACAAAGCCTTTTCCTACAGAGTAAAAATCCCTAAATAAAATATTAATATGCCTTGAATGTCAAACATTTTTCTTGCTGGACGTAGTTGGAGAACCATCATATGCATCCCCTCCTGCTATATCATACCCCAACAATAAAATGTAATAATTATTTTACTTCACGTTTTATTTTTCAACATTGCTTCTTCATATATGTGAACTATTCTAAGATTTACAACTCATACAACCAAATAATAACATTAAGTTACAAACTTAAACTAATATAAAATATTTATTCCAATTCAAACTCAAATTTGTATGCAATAGAACTAGTATGTGTAAATGTATGATAAATTGAACATGATGTATACAAGATCATTGAGCTTCTTTTATTTCAAGCGATTTTTCTTTTTTTGCATGGATCTATATATAGAAATATGCAACTATGCAAGGTTTAACATGAAAATATAAATACAAACATAAAAAAATAATGCTTAGGTAAAAATAGGGTCGAGTGCAAAGCAAATAATCAAAAAGTTAAAAAAGCCTCCAGCTCAAGGCTTACGCCTCCACCTCGCCTCCATCGCCTGGCACCTCGAACGCCACAAGCCAAGTCAAGGCGTATGCCTCAAGCCAGGTCAAGGCATACAACCAACCTAAGGACCTGAGGCGTCCGCCTCAGGGTGATTTTGGTGCGCCTCGCCTCGAGGTGCATCTTTTTAAAACCATGGGTGCAGTAGTACGTGATTGGCCTTTATTTCAGCTTGATGTTAAAAATTTTTGTATAGCGATCTCCAAGAAGAAGTCTACATGCAATAGCCTTCGGGGTTTGCTGCTGAGGGGAAGTGTCAACAAGTTTGTAGACTTCACAAGAATATATGGCCTTAAGTAGAGTCCGAGGGTATGGTTTCAGAAGCTCTTGGATTTAATTGAAAATAAGGAGTTTAAGAGGTCAAATGCAGATCATTCGTTGTTTGTACATAGAACCCCCAGACAGTTGTTATAATGGTCTATGTTGATGACATACTCATTACAGGAAATGATGTACATGGGATAAAAAAAGGCAAATGAATTTCTGGGTCGTTAATTTGTCACCAAGGATCTTGACGCCTTAAGGTATTTCTTGGGTTAGAGTTTGCCAGCAATCAGCAGGGTCTATGATGACCAAAAGAAAGTATGTTACAGACATGCTAGTTAAGACATGCATGATTGCATGTCGACTTGCTACTCCTATGAATCTCAGTATGAGACTATATGAAGATAAAGATCATGTAGACATGAGAAAATATGGAGAATTGGTGGGAAAACTTCTCTATGTTACCATCACTAGACCTGATATGTCCTTCGCAGTTAGTCTGGTGAGTCAGTTCATGGAGCGACCACGACGAGGTACACATTGATGCTATATATATATATATGATATTGAGGTACCTAAATTCATCTCCAGGTGCAGGATTGTTATTCAGTAAAGGAGCAAGTCTGACTATCTCAGCATGTGAAGATGCAGACTATGCAGGATGTCCTAAGGACAGGAAGTCCATTTCGGACTTCGTTGTATTTGTTGGTGGTTCTCTTGTTTCTTGCAAGAGCAAGAAGCGAATTGTGGTTACTAGGTCAAGTGTTGAATCCGAATATAGGGCTATTGCACAAGCGAACACAAAGATGATGTGGGTTCGAGCAATGTTAGCAGACTTACATATACATGTACCTCTTCTTATGCAGTAACAATGTGATAACCAGGCCGCCTTATTTATTACAAGCAATCATGCATTTCATGAGATAACTAAACATATTGAAGTGCACTGCCACTATACACGGGACATGATACAAAAAGGCTTTATTTCTACCTCTCATATCAGTTCAGGAGATCAAATTATAGATAGCTTTACTAAGGCTTACTCAGAGGACCATTTCAGAAGTGTTCATCCAAGGCTTACCCATAAGTCTCTCCTTTATATAAGAGAGCCTAGAGTTCCCAGGAGTAAATAATTCTCTCTTTTTTCCCAACAGATACGTTTAGTACTATATAAACTCCCTAGGTTTACGTTTCTCTATATCATATGTATTTTTTCCTTCTTCACATATTGTGAAACGATCACCGTCGTCTGAGGACATAGCTCAATTAATAATGAACGTCATAAATCTGTGTGCATGTGGTTTGCTTGTTCGTACTTGTGCGTGTTTTCTTTGCTACTCATAACCGGGCCCTATATCACAAACCCTATTCAATTTAGCATACCCAATGCACTGCCTGCACCATAAATGAAACATCTAAATTGCTATTTACATTAGCAAAAGAAGTTGGATATTGTGCTTGAAAATGCGGCTTAGTTATAGTATTCAACAAAAAAGTATTGCCATCATATATGGTGATTTAGATGTTTCATATACTATATGATGGGAGAAAAAGAGAACCTGGATTACGAGTACCCATAGGCTCTCTTATATAGGAGAGTAGCCCTGGGTTAATTACAAGATAAATATCCTGAGAAACAAAAATTACATAAAGATGACGTAGTGCGCTATTTAGCTTAACACTCCCCCTCAAGCTGGAGCATATATATCTATCATGCTCAACTTGGACCAACACTTCTGAAAAGGACTTCGGGCTAGAGCCTTTGTGAAGATATCAGCTGTCTAATCTCCTGTAGACACATGAGATGTAGATATGAGTCCCTTCTGTATCATATCTCTAGTGTAATGGCAGTCCACCTCAATATGCTTTGTCCGTTCATGGAATGCATGATTGTTTGCAATGAATAAAGCTGCTTGGTTATCACATAGAAGTTGCATGGGAAGAGGAACATCTATGAAAAGATCTGTTAACACGGATCTAACCCACATCATCTCAGCACTTCCTTGAGCCATGGCTCTGTATTCAGATTCTGCGCTTGATATGGCAACTACAGTCTGCTTCTTGCTTCTCCATGAAACAAGTGAGTGTCCAACAAAAACTGCAAACCGTGAAGTGGATTTCCTGTCCGTGGGGCATCCTGCATAGTCAGCGTTAGCACACGCTGTTACCTCCAAGGGTGTATCCCTCTTGAATAGTAGTCCTGAGCCAGGTGAGTTCTTCAGGTATCTCAAGATCATGTATATAGCATCCATATGTGCCTTCCTAGGTCGCTCCATGAATTGGCTGACCTTGCTCACTGCAAACATGATATATGGCCTGGTGATAGTAACATACAGAAGTTTCCCAACAAGTTCTTTGTACCTCCTGCTATCTACTTCATCTGTAAGTCATCATACAACTTCATACTTGGGTCCATAGGAGTCAATGCTGGCTTGCATCCCGTCATGCCCGTCTCAGAGAGGAGATCCATGGCAAACTTTCTCTTGGTCATTACTAGACCATGATGATTCCTGGCAAATTCTAACCCCAGGAAGTAGCGAAGAGTGCCAAGGTCTTTGGTCACAAACTCTTTACCTAGGAACCTCTTGGCTATCTGAATGCCTTGAGCATCATCCCCTGTCACAATAATGTCGTCTACATATACAAGAATGGCAACCGTGCCTTTCTGTGTCTTCCGCACAAATAGAGAGTGGTCCGCTGTGGACCTCTTAAATCCCTGCAGCTCAATTAATTCTGACAACTTCTGGTACCAAGCTCTAGGACACTGCTTTAGGCCATAAATGGCCTTATGTAGTTTGCATACCTTCTGGGACTCCCGCTCAGCAGTAAACTCCGGTGGTTGTTGCATATAAACTTCTTCATGGAGGTCTCCGTAGAGAAATACATTCTTCACATCAAGCTAAAATAATGGCCAATCACAGGAAACCGCTACTGCATGTAAAATCCGAAGCGTCGAGTGTCGTGCCACTGGAGAAAATGTATCCTGATAATCTACTCCATGCGTTTGGGTAAAGCCTCGTGTCACCAATCTCTCCTTGTATCGATCTACAGCCCCATCTGCATTGTGCTTTATTGAGAATATCCATTTGCAGCTGACAATCGAAGCACCACTAGGAGGCGGAACAATAGTCCATGTCCCACGAGAGGATAGGGCCGCCATCTCCTCTTCCATGGCCTGACGCCACCTGTTGTCCTGTAAAGCCTCCATATACGTTCGAGGTATAGTAACCACAGAAAGACCAACAACAAACTTTTTGTACTCATCTGAAAGGTGATCCAAAGAAACATGTGCAACAAGTGGGTATTTGGCACATTGTCGTCGTGGCTTCCTCAGTGCAATAGGAGCATCCAGATCATCCTCCTAAGTGTCCTCTGTAGAAGTGCTATTCTGTAAAACTCCAGTGCCATCAGTAGAGACAATGTTATCATGACATACCTTAGGCGTGCTGGATGATGTGGACGGTCGTTGAGCAAGAGAGCTAGTAGAAGTTCTGCGAATGGAAACAAATGGTAGGAATTTTGGTCCAGGTGGTGATGGTGGTGGAGGTGGTGGTGGTTGAGGTGGTGGTGACGTTGAATGTATAGGTTGCTCAGTTTCAGCTGGTGTCAGAGATGGAGGTGGAGGAACAACAAATTCGTCCTCTTTGGTATTGGATAACCTGTCACCGGTAGGAGAAAAGTACATGATAGACTCAAAGAAGGTTACATCAGCACTCACATAATATCTTCTACTCACCAGATCATAACACCTATACCCCTTTTGAGTACGTGAGTACCCAACAAATACACATTTGGTAGCTCTTGGAGATAGCTTATCACGACCAGGAGTACAATTATGCACAAATGCTACAGACCCAAAGACACGAGGGGTGAGGGAGAAAAGGTCCTTCCCGGGAAACGCAATCAAGAAAGGTACCTTTTCTCCAAGAACAGTAGACGGCATACTGTTTATCAGGTAGCAAGCAGTGAGTACAACATCCCCCCAAAAAGAATGCGGGATACGACTATGAATCAATAATGTCCGAGTGACATCAAGAAGGTGGCGATGTTTGCGTTCCGCCACACCATTTTGTTCGAAGTGTAACTGCAGGAATTTTGATGAACAATGCCCTGTGAATTGAGAAACTCGGACAGATGTAATGTTGAAAACTCCAATGCATTATCTGTGCGAATTATTTTGACATTGGTAGAAAAGATATTATTAACTTCCAAGAGAAATTTCCTAATAATAGTTCCAGCTTCCGACTTATGTTTTAACAAGAATACCCAAGATAATATGGAAAAGTCATCAACAACAACCATATAATAACGATGTCCCTGAAGATCAGGGACACGACTCAGACCCCAAATATCAAAATGAAACAGTTCAAACGACCGACTACTCTAACGACTCGAACTGACTGGAAATGACGACCGATGGTGTTTCCCAAGTTGACAGGCTTCACAATCCAAAGAGGTATGAGTAGATATCTGTCGCAAAACATGACACATCTTCTGCAGAGGTAAGTGGCCAAAGCGAAGATGCCAAAGGAAAGGAGAAACGGATCCAGAAGGGATAGTAGCAGCTCCAGCACATAATGGTACTGTAAGCTTATACAAGCCTCTCTGCTTACGGCCACTTCCAATCATACCGCCAGTCAGTATGTCCTGAAACACAAAAGTAGAAGGGTCAAAGGTGGCACGGCAATGTAAATCCTTCGTAAGTTGATTAATTGACAACAATTTCATCTGAAAGTCAGGTGCATGTAACACATTCTGAAGGCGTAAAGAAGGCGTCAGAGTGATCTCCCCCTGACCAACTATAGGCAATTTGACCCCATTGGCAATGACAACCGATCGGCCTGGTGCAAGTGCCCTGTAGGTGGTGAACTGCTCTCTGCTGCCACACATATGATGGGAGGCTCCGGAATCCGTAATCCAGTCTGTCAAATCTGAGCAGGTAGTACTGGTAAGTGCATAATAAGTACCTGAGGAGGTAGAAGATGCTCTGGCCGATGCTGCAGCATCTGAAGAACCTGGAGATTGGGACGACGGTGTAGTAATCATCTCACGAAGGCGGGAGACTATATCCTCAAATCGGGCATCTGGAAGAGTCGCAGCAGTAGCCTCAGTCTGCTCAGCAACATGTGCGGAGGCTGGATATCCATGCTTGTGAAAGCATGTCTCCTCAGAATGGCTTGGACAATGACAGTGAGTACAATGGCCACGGTGTCTGCCTCCCCCTCGACCACGAGGTCCGCGACCTCGAAAATGTGACACTTCTCCTCTGCCCCGTGTGGCAGCCATGGCGGAAGGGGTAGGCTTAGCTGTAGAAGCCGAGGCAGTAGTGATCCTGCTCAATCTCTTAAACACCTCTTCCATTGGTGGAATAGTTTCTCCTGTCAGAAGTTGAGTACGCGTTGCATCATACTCAGAATCAAGAGAGGACAGAAATACGCCGGTCATGGTGGCATTTCGGTATGTCTGTTGTTGTTCCGTACTGCTAGTGATCGGCATGAAGCTATGTAGTCTCTCAAACATGCCCCGTAGATGAGAGAAATGTGCATGAAGTGGTTTGCCATTCAGCTTAGTAGAGAAGATGTCAAATTGTTATTGAAGAATCTTGCTTTCATTTTTGGATTGCCCATATGTTGCGGCCAGTATATCCCACATAGACTTAGCAGTGAGTTGATTCACAATATCATTTGCAATCTCCGCAGTCAGCGTCCCAGATAGCCATATATGGGCATATGCGTCACCCTACTTCCATGTCGCATTTACTCCAGTCTTGTCTTCGGGCTCGGATTCTGTCAGAATGTGCTCCTTGTTGTGGCATTGCATTAGGGTTCGAAACTGCATAGACCAAAGTTCATAATTAGTCCCATCCATCTTGATAATTGGGGTTGGGCCTTTGAAGGCACCCGAGGATGTAAATGAAGAGCCGAAGACCAACGGAGATAACTGAAATAGGCGGTCTACACAATCATGCGAGGATTGGGTTAGATGTGTAGACTCATACAACCATTCCTCTATGTTGAAGCGCCGACTTTAGTCCTTAAGATGCAAGTACGGCGTCAGCGAACTGTGTCGTGCCTTTGGGTTGGAGTCCGCTGTAATCACCAAAGAACCAGCTAGGGTGCCGGGTCGGCGAGTCCCCCTTGGACGGCAACGGGCGGCTGGATGATGCAGTGGCGGCGGTGGCAGGCCGCGGGAGCCGTTGGAGGAGGGGCTGCAATTCGCGGCTGAGGGCCCGAGCGCCTGGCGGAGCACCTGGAGACGCGCTTGATGGCGTTAGGCGCTAGGCGGCGGAGGGCGTGAGCGCCTGGGAGCGCTGGCGCCGGGGCGCGTGGGATCGAAGGCGCAAGGCAGCACGCGAAGCAGCACTGGGTGCGCCTAGCCGTACGCGTGAGAAGCCCTCGGACCCGCTGGCGACGTGCGGCGGGCGGGAGGGGAGGGGGGCGGCGGGTAGAGGGATTAGGGTTAGGGTTTGGGTGGGATATCGAGACCCCGATCTAGGACCGTTGCTCCGATACCATGATGGGAGAAAAAGAGAACCTGGACTATGAGTACCCGTAGGCTCTCTTATATAGGAGAGTAGCCCTGGGTTAATAAGATAAATATCGTGAGAAACAGAAATTACATAAAGATGACGTAATGCGCTATTTAGCTTAACACTATACACATGAATTTACCTCCAAAAGAGGATAGTTCCAGCAACAAACTGGATTGATTGTGATCACATATACAATAAAATGTTCGTTTGAAAGTATTCAACGTTACGGTATGTGAATATGCGTTGAAGTAGGCAGCAACAATAGCAAGCTCAGCAGCAGCAACAGAACATGCAGCAGCAGTTGGCAACAGTGTGCTGCTGGAATAGTCCTCCGAAAGTAGAGGCGGCTCTGCTAAAAAGTTTTGCTAACGTATATGACAATTTAGATATTTCATATCCAGTATATATGAAATTCGTTCGACCTTTAAAGGACCAGCGCCCTGGTAGGGAATTGCTTTGGAAATGGCCAGAAGCTATACATAAATGGGTGAAGCGTCAACCACGAAGCTCATTTATATCTAGTTAGTTTAGGGGCTTCCCCACTAGTACAGACCATGCCAAGGCAACTGAAAGCATGATGACGAAGCCAGTGAGGGCAACAAAGGAGGAGTTAGTTGACCTTTCGATGAGGGACAAAGTCGAAAGTGGTGGGGAAATCGCAAATTGGGGGTGGGGGTGAAAGCATGGCCTCAAATTTCAACGAAATTCCATCGAAATTCTCCGAAATTTCCATTTCTTTAGGTCATTGAAATCGAAACAGCTCCTTTATTTCTTTTTCCAAGATTTTAACAAAATATCAGCAAAATGTCAACGAAATTGCATCAAAATTACATGTCCTTTCGGCGAAACAACAAAAATAAGGGAATCTACCCTTCCCTTTCATCGAAATTTGCATATATTAATGAATTTTCACTTATTTATTCCCTAATGTGTTGAGTTGTTAAAGTGCTTTACATTGTTTAAAGAAGTTTCTTTAGTTAGTTTCAATATTTTAGATCGAAATTCAAATCAAATCAGTTAGACACAAGATTTAAGAGTTAAATTAAAGTTTTAAATGAAGATCTTTATATTTTTTGTTTTTCTTTACTTTGATATATATGTTTAAATTAGTAGTTATCAAATATGTCACATCATTTTTATTGCAGATGCGCTCACGTGTCACCATTATCTTCATGTTCAAGAGGAGAAACCAATGGTTTCTAATTATGGTTCCAAATATGATTCTGGTTCTGAGCAGTATACTACTTTTTGACAGTTGAGACGATTGGATGGAAATTTAATGTAACATATCATATTAATATCTCACTATTAGCAAAAAAACTACCTTTCTCTCTCATTTGTTGAGTTAGAGAATATTAGAAATCTTTATTTTTTAAAATAACTTTTCAAGTAATTTCCCCAATTTCTGGCCATTTCATCAAAATTTCACCTAATTTCGCTTTCCAGGCTTACCGAAACAAAACCAAAATCCAACATTTAAGGCCTTGTGAAAAGTGATCTGCACTATCTCCCAATCCTTTTTCTAGCTTCTTTTATTCACTATTAATAAATCAAAAAATGTAGCTTTGATTCCACCTTTTCGTCATGCAAGCATGCTGGCATGAAAATCAACTTATCTATATTTGCTCCCCACAAATACAGTTAGGAGGAAACTAGAATCTTTTTTCCAAGCAGAGATTAGTTATTAGGATTATATACCCAATAGGAATTGAGTAACTTTACTGATTAGTACTCTCGTGGAGCCTCTTTATATGTCAATTATATTAGGCCGGAAGGCTATTCCAGAATATGCAGTTGTTTTAATGTGGGAGATGGAGGAATGAGAGGAGTCCTCCCTTACGAAACTCCAGAAATGAGGGGACAAAAAGTGACTTCCTCGTACACTCCCCTCCTATACTGAACTGCCATATTTAAGCTAGATAGTTGCTCAAGCACTGGCAAAAAGAATCTAGGACAGAAGATCTGGTGCAGCACAAAAGAAAAAAAAAACTCGTAGAGATAAATGATAAATACCAGCAACATGGCGTGATCACTGTCCTTGAAATAGCGGATCCGGCATTTTGGCAGCAACCTACATATCCTCTCTGCTTCCTTGAAGTTAGGCAATAGAAGGTCTCTTCCACTATTAAGGTTTAGCACAGATTGGCCTATTACTTATTTATAAAAATTACACAATAAAAGAATGTAGCAGAACTTTAAATAGGCATAGAGAAACCATGCTTGATCAGGGACTGTTCTTTACTTCAAGAAAAGAAACCATATGATCGTAGACTTTCTCTCATTCATCTAAAAAATAATTTTATTACTATATGGCAATCTTTACATGTTTACATCATTACCAAGTCTCTGTCCTACTCATGGGAAAAAACACCCATACTAAGTGATTGTACGAAATCTTGAAGATGTAGATTGTAGCAACTAGATAAATCATAAGTGAGATAGAATAAGAATAGTTTGAAGGGAGATAAGGCTGTTTTGTTCATAAACTACACCTCGTGGGAGGCGAATGATGCTTATGCTAAGGTTTGGTTATCTGGTACATAGATGATAGAGATCGCCAATGATATTTTACATCATCCCACCACCAAGGTAATGTGGGATATCCTCACAGCTACCTATTCCCAAGCAAGGAATGAGACAAAGATATTGCAGCTACATCATGACATATTTATTGTCAAACAGAATGAATGACCTCTTCATTCTCTATGTATGACCCTGTGTGGAATGTTCGAGAAGTTCCACAGTTTTATGCATCTCTTTTCTACTCCTGAGCAGTAGAAGGTATACATGAATGCCACTATGGTTGGTGTATTCCTAGCAACACTTGATCCAGAGTATGAGGCTATTCGTTCACAAATACTGACAGATGCTACTATTCCTCTTATAGAGGAAGCTTTCCGCATACTTAGCAGAATCATTGTCTCATAACATGCCTCCAATCAGACCTCTTCTGCGATGACAACCTCCTGCGGTAGGGGGGCTCTATATAAGAGAGCTCCAGGGTTCATGGAATAAAACTTTTCTCATTATTTTTCCAACATAGTATCAAAGTGGCGGTCCTATACTGGAGCTTTTATACCCTAACCCTAGCCGCCAACTTCCAGCCCCCTCTTCATCGCAACTGCTGCCGCCTAGTACCCTCTCTCTCGGCAGCACCACTGTCTGATCCTCTCTCTCCCTCTCTGATGCTGTCACCATCATCTATGTGTCGTAGCCACCGCTGCAGGCACCCCTAGCCGCCGCACGCTGTTGGCGGCCCTGCACTTTGTCTGCGACCGTTACCTGTGGTATCCACAGGAACCCTTTGTTGATTCCATTTTTTCTTGCTCCGTATTGATGGGATTGGTTGCATCCTGAGTCTGCACATGCAACCAATTCCCCATATGTCTGTGTAGACGTACTTCTTTAATCTATGCAACTTAACTTTCTTCATCCGGTAGTATGTCAGAGAACAATGTAGATGTGCTTCCACATGCGCTTTCAGAGGTCCGACGTCGGTTGTCAAGATGGACTGGATGAATAACGAGCTATGGGTCATGCAATTTGTAGAGATATATGTATGTTCCTATGTACCTTTTCTGCTATTTTATTTCTTTATATTCATCTTATGTAATTTATCCATAGGTCTCTCCTCTATATAAGAGTGCCTAGGGTTCCCAGGAAAAAACAACTCTCTTGTTTTTCCCAACATGGTATCAAGCGGCAATCCTAGACCGGAGCACTAGTACCCGAAGCCTTAACCCTAGCCCCACCTCCTACCCTCTTGCACACCACCCCTCCGCGTCGCTCCTCTGCACGTTGCCCCTCCACATGTCGCTCGCTCTCCACGAGCTGCCCCTCCGCACAACTCTCTGCGCCGCCTCTCTGCGTGGGCCCTTTACACGCCGTGTGCCACCAGCGGGCCCTCTGACGGCCATTGTGCCATTGCACCTTTAGCAGTCGCAATCACCTCATCTCTTGCGGCTGAAGCCGTCCCTGCATTGGGGTTCATTTTCTTGATGGGGTTAGTTGTAGTTTGAGTCTACACATGCAACCAAATCCCCTCATATCGGTGTAGACAATTATTTCTATTGGTCTACATACCCTAGTTTTCTTCAACCGGGATTATGTCAAAGAGCAAGGTCGATGTTTCCACCACTTGTGCTTTCAGAGGTCCAACGCCTATTGTCAAAATGGATGGGATAAAATATGAGCTCTGGGCTATGTAGTTCATGAGCCTTATGAATTCCAATGGTAAGAAACACATTCTTACCGATGAGCCGGTGGAGAAAACTGGGGTAAACGCTCGTGGGAGGCGGAGGACGCATATGTCAAAGTTTGGCTTTCTGGTAGATCGCCAATGATGTGTTACATCAGCCTACTGTTAAGGCGATGTGGGACATCCCCGCAGCAACATATTCTCCAGTGAGGAACGAGACGAAGATCCTTCAACTCCAACATAACATATTCACTATCAAGTAGAACGGACACCCTTTCCATTCACTGTATACATCCTTGTGTGAGATGTTTGAGAAGCTCCACAGCTTCATGCCTCTAACGGCGACTCCGGAGAAACAGAAGACATAGGAATGCTACCATAGTGGGTGTATTAATAGCAACCCTTGACCTTGAATATGATGCTGCTCGCTCCTAGATTCTAGCGAATGCCACTATTCCTCCCATGGAGGAAGCTTTCCGCAGGCTCAACAGGATTACAATTCCGTCCACAGCTATGAGACAAACTTCTTCGGTAATGGCAGCCTCCCGAGGGAGAGGAAGCTCTTCTTCTTTTTGTGGACACGAACCTCGTGGTAGAGGAGGTCGTATTCATCAGCCACGCATATACTGCCAACGTCTGATACATACCGACAACACATGCTATTCCAAGCATGGCTTTCTGGCATTAGCCCGTGTAGTGGAGCAGGTTGAGTCTCCAACTGCTCCTACTTCAGATCAGAGGCTTGATGACCTCGTAGCTAGACTGCTCGATATAATGCCTCCTGGTTCTTCACCATCTCCAGGAGGCCATTAGAATGTAGCAACCTCCGCATATGCCAGTATGTTTGCTACGGCTAGTACCTCAGATAGTACTTTTCTTTTACGTCATGTCACGGATCTGAGATACTTGAATGGATAATGGATTCTAGAGTATCGCATCATTTATACGAGGACAGAGATCAGCTTACAGCATATAGACATGTTCCACCAGGGAGAACTGTTGTGATTGTAGATGGGACTCACTCCCCGATCACCGGACATGGGGAGATTTGTTTGACACCTTCGATGTGTCTGCAGAATATGTTACATGCTCTTGATTTCTCTATGAATTTATTATCCATTAGTCAGATCAGAAAGGATTTGCATTGTAAAGCTATTTTTGATCCATCGTCTCTTGTTTTTCAGGACATTTTTACGGGCAGAGTGATTGGGTGTGGCCGTGAGCAAGGTGGTTTTTAACGTCTGGTCTGAACTCCCTATGCTAGCGTATCTTCTTATGCAACAAGACCAGTTTCTCCTTATACCTGGCACCTACGCTTTGGTCACCTCCCTCTCCAGAAGATGTGTCATATGTTGCTGCTGATTTCACCGAGTTCTTCCTTCCAGTGCGAGGCGTGTCAGTTGGGAAAGCATCATCGATCTACTTTTCCAAGTCGTCAGAGTTGGAGCAATAGCTCCCTTTTTGAGTTGTTTCATATTGACATTTGGGATCCAAGTCGTGTTCCTGATCACCACGGACATCAATTTTATCTTGTTGTTGTGGATGATTTTTCTCGTTTGTCTTGGGTCTTTTTATTGAAAAATAAATCTGAAGTAGGGGATGTAATAAAAACTTTTTCGAAGTGCGGAATGTTTTCTCTACCTCTGTGAAATTTGTGAGAACTTGCTTTGGAATTCTGTACTCGTGCTCTATCCAATTTCCTTTCATCTCGTGGAATTATTCATCAAACATATTGTGCTTACACTTCTCAACAGAATGGTGTTCTACAGAGAAAGTATCACCATCTACTTGATGTCACCAGGACTCTTCACATTCAAAGTCATGCGCCACATTCGTTTTGGGGCAATAAAGTTCTTACGGCATGCTATTTGGTGAATCACACGCCATCATCTGTCTTGGGTGAGAAAATTCCTTTCTCTAAAGCTTTCCCTGAGAAGGAGTTGTTCTCACTTACTCCTCGTGTGTTTGGCTATGTTGCTTTTGTTCACCAGTTGATTCTAGGTCTTGACAAGCTCTCTCCTAGAGCTGTCAAATGTGTGTATGTTGGGTACTCCAGGATCCAGAAGGGATACCGGTGTTATGATCCATTGCACATGAAATACTATATCAGTGTTGATGTCGCAATTTTTGAGTCTGTGAAGTATTTCTCTCCTACAGGTGACAGGTTGGCTTCATCAGACTTTGACGATGAGGTTTACATGCCACCCCCTCCTCCTGTGTCAGATGTTCCACCACCGCCACTACCACCACCTCCTACTACCCAGTCGCATGTGCCCATTGTTCCACCATAACACCATTACCAAAATTCTATACCGTCGGACTGCTTTTGCTCATGGTCATCGCCCGCCATCCAAAATGCTCCAGGTTAGTTCTGATAACATGGTTTCTAACAATGGGTCTGGAGATATATCTGTGCATGAATCATTGCAGGAGAATAACCCACAGATGGAGAAGGTTCCCAATGACCTTGATATATCCATTGCAGTTCGGAAGCATAAGCGGGATTGTGCTTTGATGAAACTCGATTTCATCTTCTTAATTTACATTTTTTAACCCCCTTGCTTAAATGTGTGTCAATAAAAACCTGATAAAGTCCTGTAATTATCGGAGTCTTGAATAAATTAAAAATCACAAAAAAATTGCAAAATTAAAACCCGTGGTGTCTTTACCCTCAAAACACCCTCAAAAATATTTCCTACCTTTATTTGACCTCATTTCCGTTTTTGGTCAAATGAAACTTGTAGATCTCACTGAGATCTACAACTTTCATGTTTTGAGTTTTTACAAATCCGGCCATCTACACCCTCATATTTCATATTTTCTCTTTGAATAATCTGATTGGGCCACGTGGCCCTTTCTGGTTGAGCCACGTGGCCCGACCCCTTTGCCTTTGCCGCCCTTGCTTCTTGACCGTTGGATCTCCTCTTGATCCAATGGTCCCACTACCTCCAAGCACACGCTTTGTCCCTCGCCGTCTGATCATCCCCGTATCACATCTACACCGCCCGCTAGCGCCTCGCCTATAGCCCGCCACGTGGCGCTTTGTGCGCCATTCGATCTCGCCCTCGTCCCTTCATCTCCACCGTTCTTTGACGCACTCGACATCTACCGTCCGATCATCATCCATCTCATATCTGGCCCGCCCGCTAGCGCGGCGTTCTTAGCACGCCACGTGGCGTGCCCGAAGCCCTTCGATCGCACCCCCATCGATCTGATCTGAACCGTCCCAACGCGCCTCCACCAGAGCCGTTGGATATCACGATCCAACGGTCCGAGCCTCGTCTTCCACCTCCCGCAACCTCCGCCCGAGACCCGCGCCTCGCTGACCACCTTCCCCCTTCTAATTTTAGCCGCTCTGTCTCGCTCCATGTCCACGATCTAACAACGGGACCATGTAGCCCTCACATCCTCTATTCTCGCTCAACACTTAGCCACGACCACCCTCCTCTCCTCCGGTTAGCACCCACCCATGAAACCCACGACTCCATCACCTTCTCCCAACCATAAATAAGTCGCCTCCGCCCCGAATCTTCTTGGTCCACCAATCAAGGAGCTGAGGCCCAGCCCTCCTTCTCCTCCATGTGACAGGGGGAGGAGCTAGGATCGAGCGGCGACGACCCAGAACTCCAGTGAGACCCATGGCTGTCGCCGGCCATGACCAGGCTCCTCCGGGCGCCCCAAGCTCGCTGGAGTAGCTGCCCAGCATGTGCGATGACCCGAGCACCTCCAGGTGCTCAGCCCAAGCTCCGCTCCGCCTCTAGGTCCTTCTTCAATCTCAGGTGACTTAGCTTCTTAATTTTCCTTTGTTTTCTCTGATTTTTCTAGGCTAGACTCGACTCCTTCACCATCACCTGATCATCCCACAAGGTCCGCCCACCATCAGACATCCTCGCCACCCCCTTCGATCCTCCTCCTCCTCCATCAAAACCTTCACCACCCCAAGCTTTCTCCTCCACCGGAGGCGGAGGAGAACCCACCAAGGGCTCCGCTTCTTCGTCTCCCTCAGCCCTTCGTTTACCTCAGCTCGCACGCACACACGCCTCGGCTATCATCTAACCCTTTTGCAGGTCTAAAAACTCCATTGGCCAGACCTCGGGCGGAGCCAAATTCTAGAGCTCTGCCTCCAGCGAGCACGAGTCGACAGCGAAATCCAGGCACTCCCGCATCTTCTCCGAGCTTGGATCTTCATCGTCAGGCCTCCAGCGTCCTCCCCCGACCTTCACCGAGTACAGAGAGGCGCGGAGGAGCTCCAGGCCTCACGTCGGAGCTCCAATCGTGCCGCCACCCAGCAAGGAAGGAGGAGATGCAGATGCCGTTGGATCTCGCCCCCCGGCGGAGATCTAACGGCCCTGGAGCAGCCACGTCGTCTTCCCGGAGCGCGGAGGCTCGGTGGGACCGAGCCTCGCCTGAGGCACCCTCGAGCCGCCACGTGGCCCGAGCCACCTGCTACGGCCATCCGACCATGCGCCGAACCTCGCCCCCACCTGAGCCTGGACTCACGTGCCTCACACACGTGAGGATTGGGCGTTTTGCATCGGCGCCCTCGCAACTTTGTCAAATTGCATCCAGGTCCTTCCAGCCACGTGCCGACTACGTGCATCAGGGTAATTTGCAAGTATACCCTCGCGGGTTTCAATAATTGCAAAAATACCCCTGTGTGTGGGTTATTTACAGGGAAGGTCCCGTACTTTCTTTTATTTGCATTTTAGTCCCTCCAAGGGACCTGTTTGTTATTTATTTTTATGTTTTCTTGCATTTATGCCCCTGGCTTCACTTGTGTATATCTTGAGCATCCTAGCTCCGATTGAGTCGATTTCAGTGGCATTTTGAAGCTCATTTTATTGTCTTCTCGATGGCATACTCGTATCTCAGATTGACACTATGACATTTATTGTATTATTTTGGCTAAGTGTCTTGAGTTTAACGATTCATATGCCTGATTTCCACATCAATGAAAGTAGCTTCATTATTTAACCCTGATTTGACTTTTGATTAATTAGCTCAAGTATTCTTTAATTCGGGCATATTTTTGTTGCATTTATTTGCATGATTAAAAAATAATAAAAAAATGCATGTTTTATATTTGTTTAATGCATTGTCTTGTCTTCATGCATTTATTGACCTATTGTTCTCTTACTCAACATTTAATTAATGAATAAAAGTCTGAATAATCACGAGAGAGGCTCATGTCCCTGAGTTCGACCTTGATTTCTTACCAAGTAAAATAGAAATACGACCATCTGATTTCATTGACATATCCAAATTAGATGGTCTTTGATGGACCTAATCCAGCCCGGTTGCGACGATCTTAAGTGCTAATTCCACGCTCTTAAAGGGCTGGATTTACGGATTATCAAATGGCGCCGTTGCTGGGGAGACAGCTCATATCTTGTATTATTCGGATTTTTATATATTTAATTAAGTGTTTCTTTTATATAGGTCAATTTGTCCATTTATTTTGCATTACAAAATTGTTCTTCTCAATTGATCTCTAACCTTTGCTTGTGTGACAGGGCCCTTGACTTTTCAAGGAGGCGAGGAGCAGGTACTCCCCGCTGTGAGGAGCCGCAAAAGCATGCTTGGAGCAAGTCAAAGAGAAAGAAAAAATTGTCTTGTATTTTTATTTCATATCATTTCATGTAATAATCGACTTTACAACGGTCTATCGAAGACTCGCGATTGTAAACGAACGAATGTCGTTGTGTAAGGATCGTCCCCACTTGAGTGTCAACTTAGGACCATGCACGCGGCTCTTCGAGCTTATGTTTTATCATTCATTTTTTATGTACTTGTTCGTAGGTAGGACACACTATAAATAAAGACGCACGTAGCATCGCCTCACTTAGCCAAATTTAAAAGAGGTTCTTCCCCGCTAATAGAAACATTTTAGGTGCGGCATTTTGATCGACTTGCATACATATTATTTTTGGTATTTAAAACAGCCCAAGTTTTCATGTATTTTCGCCAAGTCACTGCATGTTTTATCGCTTAGCTTAGATCATGGTTTCTATTGAATACATGGTTTTTCTTGATTTCCCCTCCTAACTTGATCACCTAGGTTAATGGAAAATGGGAATGAACGGTAGACGATGATTGCTTGATTTATGTGCTCACCTTAATTCAGTGACAACCTTAAATAATTGGGTCTGTTAATTGCAAGTCAACCTAAAAATAAAGTAAAATATTGTTTTGGGAGAGCAACACCCTCATTTACGCATTTGATTTTAATTAGCATCTCTTTTGCGTAAAAATAAGATGTTTTAATCACCAATAAAAATGACAAGATAATACACCAAACTCGGTAGGTTTCATGTGTGAGTTGGTGAAATTGAAGGGTTTTGCACGTTTGATTGAGCCATGTTTGCTCCGACACCGCCCTGAGCCTTAGTCACTCCATTAATCTCCGCAGATTCATCCACTCATTTGTATATCCATCCATCTTCTTCGTTCACCTTGGGTCCCTCCCAACATCAAATTTCCATCTTTATACTTAAGCTAATCTCAGCCTAAGTATAGGGGGGACCCGAGTCCCTATGATTTTCTCTACTCATCTTTCCTTGCGTTTATACTTAGGTTATTTCTAACCTAAGTATAGGGGGAGCCCTCCTTAGTTCTCATATATTTCTTATTTAAATGGACCTATGGACTTGTATCATCTAGTGCTATGAGGACATAGCAAAGTTTAAGTATAGGGGGGTATACCGTATATACCGTTTATACAGTATACTTATTTTAGCTATAATTTGAAAATTTTGAAAAAAAAATAAAACTTTTTTGGCTAAAGTAAAAACCTTTGAACTAAGTGGACTCAGTGGTTTTCACGGCTTTCTATATTATGTTACACTATTTTTATAAAAATATTTTTGAAAATGATTTGAAAACGAGTTTCTCTTGTTTTGAAAAATCTTTTGAAATGTTATGAAAATTTTTATTTGTGTGACATGGTATTGAAATTTTCTTTTGATTTCGAGGAAAAGTTGAGTCTAACCAGTGTTCTAACCTTTAACTAAAAATCCATAAAAATGAGAAAAATCTAAAAATCCTTTAAGACTCATTAGTGACTACTAAGCCCAAATAAGTAGCCGCGTTCAGTGAGGGTTCGCCCTTAGCAGAGTGGGTGGTTTAGAGGACATCGCGTAAGACCCCGTCCTCAAGCAACGGGCTCAGGCATGTACTTACACCTATACTGGCTGAATGTAGATGCATCTACTTAATTGAGTTTAGGCAGTCATAATATCTCATGAAGTTTAAAAAAAGTGTTTTGAATGAAAGAGTTGGATTTATCCTCTACATTCACACTTCCACCCAGGATCTGAAATGTTCAAGGAAACTTAGTTTATGAGGACTTGAGATTTTAGGTTAACCAGCCTTAGCCATCAGGGTCTTGGACTTAATCATCCACATGCCCCTAGATTTCTAGATTTGCATGGTATATTTCATGCTTAGTCTCAGACCATTAAGAATATGATCAACACATCACATGCACGACTGCGATTTCGATGAGATGAGTTGACTCTTCACTTGAGGGACTGGAAGGAGAGTTTCGAGTCTGGGCTTGATCTAATGATGCTCGAGGATGGGATAAAATCTTTGAAGGCTTCATGAAACCTGAGTGTCAACAATTTTAGCCAGTATGAGAACTTGGTTCTTATACTAATCTCTTGACATTGACCTAAGTGACAGGGTGTGAAATAAATAAAAAATGTTGATCAGTGTGCGCCAACTCTTGGTAAAAGCAGTGGAGCTAGCCAAAAATACTACAAATCAATGAAATATCAAAGAAAAGCTCTCATTCCACAAAGTCAAATATCAAAGAGCTTCCACCAAAGGCGAGCACTCCCAAACATTTCAAAGTGTCCACTTGGACCACCGCTATTAGGATCAGGAGTCGGGCTTGCACCAAAAAAGGGCTCTGCATCGTAAATGCTACAAGTCTGGGTGTAGAAGGTACGATAGGTACTCAAAAAAGACACACCCCGGTGTATTCCCAGGAAAACAAGTGCAGACGGCTCCAACTTCTCTTGACGGACGCACTGATCAACAAATAAAAAAAAGTGTTGCATAATAAGGCACTAAGAGAGAATCCTTGTTCCAATGAGAGGGAGAGAAGAAATGACACAATCCCATGCCCTCCATTACTGTCCTTTTATCTACATTTTTTAAGTCTGACAACTAAAGAGACGGTGAACTGAACGCAAGATTTGATTTATTCCCTAGTGTTGAGGATTGGGTCCTTAGGAGAATTTCTTGGACCAAGACCTTGGGTGAAGTTTTGACTCTACTCTCGGGAACGCAGTCAGCACTAAATATCATACCCTTAGTTTATATATATATATATCAGAGAGAGTTTGGATAATTAGAGGAATTGGGTGCCTCTTGATTAAGGATGGGTTGAGCTCTAAAATTTTGGATCTCTAAAGTTGAGTGGACTTGAACAGATTGGATCCTGTACTCACATGCACAAGGGGGTTAATCCAGTTCACTCACATGCACAAGTATAGGGGGGTGATGAAACTCGATTTCATCTTCTTAATTTACATTTTTTAACCCGCTTGCTTAAATGTGTGTCAATAAAAACCTGATAAAGTCCTGTAATTATCAGAGTCTTGAATAAATTAAAAATCGCAAAAAAAATGCAAATATAAAACCTGTGGTGTCTTTACCCTCAAAAACACCCTCAAAAATATTTTCTACCTTTATTTGACCTCATTTCTGTTTTTGGTCAACATGAAACTTGTAGATCAAACTGAGATCTACAACTTTCATGTTTTGAGTTTTTCCAAATTCGGCCATCTACACCCTCATATTTCATATTTTTTTCTCTGAATAATCTGATTGGGCCACGTGGCCCATTCTGGTTGGCCACGTGGCCCGGCCCCTTTGCCTTTGCCGTCCTAGCTTCCTGACCGTCAGATCTCCTCTTGATCTAATGGTCCCACTACCTCCACGCACACGCTTTGTCCCCCGCTGTCTGATCATCCCCGTATCACATCTACACCGCCCGCAGCACCTCGTCTATAGCCCGCCACGTGGCGCTTTGTGCGCCATTCGATCTCGTCCTCGTCCCTTCATCTCCACCGTTCTTTGACGCACTCGACATCTACCGTCCGATCATCATCCATCTCAGATCTGGGCCGCCCGCTAGCGCGGCGTTCTTAGCACAACACGTGGCGTGCCCAAAGCCCTTCGATCGCACCCCAATCGATCTGATCTAAACCGTCCCAACGTGCCTCCACCAGAGCCGTTGGATCTCGCGATCCAACGGTCCAGGCCTCGTCTTCCACCTCCCGCAACCTCCGCCCGAGACCCGCGCCTCGCTGACCACCTTCCCCCTTCTAATTTTAGCTGCTTTGTCTCGCTCCATGTCTACGATCTAACACCGGGACCATGTAGCCCTCACATCCTCTACCCTCGCTCAACACTTAGCCACGACCACCCTCCTCTCCTCCGGTCAGCATCCACCCATGAAACCCACGATTCCATCACCTTCTCCCAACCATAAATAAGCCGCCACCACCCGAATCTTCTTGGTCCACCAATCAAGAGGCTGAGGCCCAGCCCTCCTTCTCCTCCCTGTGAAAGGGGGAGGAGCTAGGATCGAGCGACGACGACCTAAAACTCCGGTGAGACCCATGGCTGTCGCCGGCCATGACCGGGCTCCTCCGGGCGCCCCAAGCTCGCTGGAGTAGCTACCCAGCATGTGCGATGACCCGAGCACCTCCAGGTGCTCAGCCCAAGCTCCGCTCCGCCTCTAGGTCATTCTTCAATCTCAGGTAACTTAGCTTCTTAATTTTCCTTTGTTTTCTCTGATTTTTCTAGGTTAGACTCGACTCCTTCACCGTCACCTGATCATCCCACGAGGTCCACCCACCATCAGACATCCTCGCCACCCTTTCCGATGACCCTCCTCCTCCATCAAAACCTTCACCACCCCAAGCTTTCTCCTCCGCCTCCCACCAAAGGCTCTGCTTCTTCGTCTCCCTCAACCCTCCGTTCACCTCAGCTCGCGCGCACACACGCCTCGGCTATCATCTAACCCTTTTGCAGGTCTAAAAACTCCATTGGCCAGACCTCGGGCGGAGCCAAGTTCTAGAGCTCCGACTCCGACGAGCACGAGTCGACAACGAAATCCAGGCACTCCCGCATCTTCTCCGAGCTTGGATCTTCATCGCCAGGCCTCCAGCCTCCTCCCCCGACCTTCACCGAGCACAGAGAGGCGCGGAGGAGCTCCAGGCCTTACGCCAGAGCTCTAATCGCGCCCCCACCCAACAAGGAAGGAGGAGATGCAGATGTCGTTGGATCTCGCCCCCCGGCGGAGATCTAACGGCCCTGGAGCAGCCACGTCATCTTCCCGGAGTGCGGAGGCTCGGTGGGACCGAGCCTCGCCCGAGGCACCCTTGAGCCGCCACGTGGCCCGAGCCACCTGCTACGGCCATCCGACCCTGCGCTGAACCTCGCCTCCACCCGAGCCTGGACTCACGTGCCTCACGCATGTGAGGATTGGACGTTTTGCATTGACGCCCTCACAACTTTGACAAATTGCATCCAGGTCCTTCCAGCCACATGCCGACCACGTGTATCGGGGTATTTTGCAAGTAGACCATCACGGATTTCATTAATTGCAAAAATGCCCCTGTGCGTGTGGGTTATTTACAGGGAAGGTCCCGTACATTCTTTTATTTGCATTTTAGTCCCTCCCAGGGACCTGCTTGTTATTTATTTTTTATGTTTTCTTGCATTTTTGCCCATGGCTTCACTTGTATATATTGAGCATCCTAGCTCCGATTGAGTCGATTTCAGTGGCGTTTTGAAGCTCATTTTATTGTCTTCTTGATGGCATACTCGTATCTCAGATTGACGCTACGAGATTTATTGTATTATTTTGGCTAAGTGTCTTGAGTTTAATGGTTCATATGCCTGATTTCCACATCAATGAAAGTAGCTTCATTATTTAACCCTGATTTGACTTTTGATTAATTAACTCAAGTATTCTTTTAATTCGGGCATATTTTTGTTGCATTTCATTGCATTTATTTGCATGATTAAAAATAATAATAATAAATGCATGTTCTATATTTGTTTAATGCATTGTCTTGTCTTCATGCATTTATTGACCTATTGTTCTCTTACTCAACACTTAATTAATGAATAAAAGGCTGAATAATCACGAGAGAGGCTCGTGTCTCTGAGTCCGACCTTGGTTTCTTACCAAGTAAAATAGAAATACAACCATCTGATTTCATTGACATATCCAAATTAGATGGTCTTTGATGGACCTAATCCAGCCCGACTGCGACGATCTTAAGTGCTAATTCCACGCTCTTAAAGGGATGGATTTGCGGATTATCAAATGGCGTCGTTGCCGGGGACACGGCTCATTTCTTGTATTATTCGGATTTTTATGTATTTAACTAAGTGTTTCTTTTATATACGTCAATTTGTCCATTTATTTTGCATTAGAAAATTGTTCTTCTCGATTAATCTCTAACCTTTGCTTGTGTGACAGGGCCCTTGATTTTTCAAGGAGGCGAGGAGCAGGTGCTCCCCGCTGTGAGGAGCCGCAAAAGAATGCTTGGAGCAAGTCGAAGAGAAAGAAAAAATTGTGTCTCGCATTTTTATTTCATATCATTTCATGTAATAATCGTCTTTACAGCGGTGTTCGATCGAAGACTCGCGATTGTAAACGAACGAATGTGGTTGTGTGGGGATCATCCCCACTTGAGCGTCGACTTAGGACCAGGCACGCGGCTCTTTGAGCTTATTTTTTATCATTCATTTTTTATGTGCTTGTTCGTAGGTAGGACACACTATAAATAAAGACGCACGTAGCATCGCCTCACTTATCCAAATTTAAAAGAGGTTCTTCCCCGCTAATAGAAGCATGTTAGGTGCGGCTTTTTGATCGACTTGCATACATATTATTTTTGGTAATTAAAACAACCCAAGTTTTCATGTATTTTCGCCAAGTCACTGCATGTTTTATCGCTTAGCTTAGATCATGGTTTTTATCGAATACATGATTTTTCTCGATTTCCCCTCCTAGCTAGATCACCTAGGTTAATGGAAAATGGGAATGGACGGTAGACGATGATTGCTTGATTTATGTGCTCACCTTAATTCAGTGACAACCTTAAATAAGTGGGACTGTTAATTGCAAGTCAACCTAAAAATGGAGTAAAATATTGTTTTGGGAGAGCAACACCCTCGTTTACGCATTTGATTTTAATTAGCATCTCTTTTGCGTAAAGATAAAATGTTTTAATCACCAATAAAACCGACAAGATAATACACCAACCTCGGTTGGTTTCATGTGTGAGTTGGTGAAATTGAAGGGTTTTGCATGTTTGATTGAGCCATGTTTGCTCCGATACCCCCCTCTGAGCCTTAGTCACTCCATTAATCTCCGCAGATTCATCCACTCATTTGTATATCCATCCATCTTCTTCGTTCACCTTCGGTCCCTCCCAACATCAAATTTCCATCTTTATACTTAAGCTAATCTCAACCTAAGTATAGGGGGGACCCGAGTCTGTGATTTTCTCTACTCATCTTTCCTTACCTTTATACTTAGTTTATTTCTGACCTAAGTATAGGGGGAGCCCTCCTTAGTTCTCGTATATTTCTCTATATTTAAATGGACCTATGGACTTGTATTATCTAGTGCTATGAGGACATAGCAAAGTTTAAGTATAGGGGGTATACCGTATATACCGTATATACAATATACTTATTTTAGCTATAATCTGAAAAATTTGAAAAAAAAAATAAAACTTTTTTGGATAAAGTAAAAACCATTGAACTAAGTGAACTCAGTGGTTTTCACGGCTTACTATATTATGTTACACTATTTTTATAAAAATATTTTTGAAAATGATTTGAAAAGCGAGTTTCTCTTGTTTTGAAAAATCTTTTGAAAATGTTATGAAAATTTTTATTTGTGTGACATGGTATTGAAATTTTCTTTTGATTTCGAGGAAAAGTTGAGTCTAACCAGTGTTCTAACCTTTAATTAAAAATCCATAAAAATGAGAAAATCCAAAAATCCTTTAAGAGTCATTAGTAACTACTAGGCCCAAATAAGTAGCCGCATTCAGTGAGGGTTTGCCCTTAGCAGACTGGGTGGTTTAGAGGACATCGTGTTAGGCCCCGTCCTCAAGCAACAGGCTCAGGCCTGTACTTACACCCATACTGGCTGAATGCAGAAGCATTTACTTAATTGAGTTTAGGAAGTCATAATATCGCTTGAAGTTTAAAAAAAGTGTTTTGAATGAAAGAGTTGGATTTATCCTGTACATTCACACTTCCACCCAGGATCTGAAATGTTCAAGGAAACTTAATTTATGAGGACTTGAGATTTTAGGTTAACCATCCTTAGCCATTAGGGTCTTGGACTTAATCATCCACATTCCCCTAGATTTCTAGATTTGCATGCTATATTTCATGCTTAGTCTCATACCATTAAGAATATGATCAGCACATCACATGCACGACTGCAGTTTTGATGAGATGAGTTGACTCTTCACTTGAGGGACTGGAAGGAGGGATTCGAGTCTGGGCTTGATCTAATGATGCTCGAGGATGGGATAAAATCTTTGAAGCCTTCATGAAACCAGAGTGTCAGCAATTTTAGCCAGTATGAGAACTTAGTTCTTATACTAATCTCTTGACATTGACCTAAGTGCCAAGGTGTGAAATAAACAAAAAATGTTGATCAGTGTGTGCCAACTCTTGGTAAAAGCAGTGGAGCTAGCCAAAAATACTACAAATCAATGAAATATCAAAGAAAAGCTCTCATTCCACAAAGTCAAATATCAAAGAGCTTCCACCAAAGGCGAGTGCTCCCAAACATTTCAAAGTGTCCACTTGGACCACCGCTATTAGGACCAGGAGTCGGGTTTGCACCAAAAAAGGGCTCTGCATCGTAAATGCTACAAGTCTGGGTGTAGAAGGTACGATAAGTACTCAAAAAAGACACACCCCGGTGTATTCCCAGGAAAACAAGTGCAGACGGCTCCAACTTCTTTTGATGGACGCACTGATCAGCACCAAAAAAATGTGTTGCGTAATAAGGCACTAAGAGAGAATCCTTGTTCCAATGAGAGGGAGAGAAGAAATGACACAATCCCATGCCCTCCATTACTGGCCTTCCATCTACATTTTTTAAGACTGACAACTAAAGAGACGGTGGACTGAACCCAAGATTTGATTTATTCCCTAGTGTTGAGGATTGGGTCCTTAGGAGAATTTCTTGGACCAAGACTGTGAAGATATATGTATTTTCATATTCCATATGTATCTCTTTCTTGTTATCGTTTTCTGTTTTCTGCTTTATGTAATTTACCCATAGGCCTCTCTACTATATAAGAGAGCCTAGGGTTCTCAGAAATAACAAGCGCTCTTATTTTCTCCAACATGGTATTAGAGCGGCGGTCCTAGACCGAAGCTCTCGATTCCCAAGAAACCCTAACCCCGCCTCCAATCCTCTCCGGCGCCGCACCTCCTCTCCGGCGCCTCTTCGGCTCGTGCGCGCACCCTTGCTTTCTCTCCGGCGCCGCTGCCTTGTGCCGTTGCAAGGTCACCACACAAGCCTCCCGCGCACCGCGCGCTTGCTCTGCGCGCACAGCGCGCCTGCCCTAGCACGCACCGCGTGCACGTCCTCGAGCGCACCACACGCTTGTTCTGCGGGCACAGCGCGTTCGACTTGAGTGAACAATGCGCATCGCGTGCTGTCCCGCGCTTGGGTATCGCCTCGGCTTCCTCAGTTGGTTGATGGGTTGGCGTGCATGAGTCTACACGTGCACCCAAACCCAAATATGTTTGTGGAGACACACAAACTTTGATTTATCGCACCCGTAGCAGTCTTCTTTCGGCAAGATGTCTGAGAACAAGGTTGATGTACCCGCCACTGGTGCATTCAGAGCTCCAGCGCCTATTGTAAAAATGGACGGGACAAATTATGAGCTCTGGGTCATGCAGTTCATGAGCCTGATGAAGTCGAATGGTAAGAAACATATTCTTACCGAAGATGAGCCGGTGGAGAAGACTGGGGTGCGTGCCTCGTGGGAGGCAGATGATGCGTATGCCAAAGTTTGGCTATCTGGGACGTTGACGATAGAAATCGCCAACGATGTACTACATCAGCCCACGGCTAAGGCTATGTGGGATATTCTAGCGGCGTCATATTCACAGGCGTGGAACGAGACCAAGATACTTCAGCTGCAACATGATATTTTTACAGTCAAGCAGAATGGGCGCCTCTTCACTCACTGTACACTTCCCTACGAGGGATGTTTGAGAAGCTCCATAGCTTCATGCCATTGACAGCCACTCCAGAACAGCAGAAGACGTACAGGAACGCTACCATGGTAGGTGTCTTCCTGGCTGCCCTTGATCCAGAGTATGATGCTGCCCGATCTCAGATTCTAGCTGACGCTACTATTCCTCCAATGGAGGAAGCTTTTCGCCGACTGAGTCGAATCATTGTTCCTAGCTCGACTGCCAGCCATACACCTTCAGCGATGGCAGCCTCCAGGGATAGAGGTGGCTCCTCTACCTTTCGTGGTCGGGGCCCCCGGGGTCGTGGGGGCCGGATTCGTCAACCATGCAGTTACTGTCGTCGACCTGGCCAATCCGAAGACACATGCTACTCAAAGCATGGCTTTCCTGCATCAGCTCGGGTAGCAGAACAAGTTGAGTCTCCTGCACCTTCCTCATTGGACCAGCGATTTGATGATCTTGTTGCAAGACTGAGGAATATTATGCCCCCTGATACAACTCCTGAAGGTCAGTCAGAAGTGGTCGTCTCTGCATCTGCCAGTTCACCTGCCACGACCAGTACATCAGGTAGCTCTCATGCTCTCACATCTTCTGATGGATCTATGATTACGAACTGGATTATGGACTCTGGAGCGACACATCATCTCTGTGGGAAGAAAGAACAACTCACGTCATATAGACCAGTTTCGTCAGGACGAACAGTGGTGATAGCCAATGGGACACATTCCCCGATCACAGGACAGGGGGAGATTAATTTAACACCTTCATTGAGATTGCAGAATGTGTTATATGCTCCTGATTTCTCTATGAATTTGCTGTCCATTAGCCAGATTACAAAGGATTTAAACCGTCGAGCTATTTTTGACTCATCATCTCTTGTTTTTCAGGACATACCCTCGGGCAACGTGATTGGCTATGGCTGTGAGCAGAATGGTCTCCATCGTCTGATCCATACTCCTTACGTTGGTGCATCTCTCCATTCTACAGGATCAGACTCTCCATATATCTGGCACCTCCTATTTGGTCACCTCCCTCATCAGAAGATGCGTCGTGTTTTGCCCCAGATTTCTCCGAAAGTCGTCCTTCCAATGTGAAGTGTGTCAGTTGAGAAAGCATCATCGGTCTCCTTTCCCGAGTCGTCAGAATCATAGCAGTGGCTCCTTGTTCGAGTTAGTCCATATTGATATTTGGGGTCCAAGTCGTGTTCCTGACCACCAGGGACACATATTCTATCTGGTTGCCGTAGATGATTTTTCTCGCTTGTCTTGGGTGTTTTTATTAAAGTATAAATCTGAAGCAGGAGATGTGATTCAAATCTTTATCAATGAAGTTAAAAATGTTCTCTTCTTTTGTGAAAATTGTGCGTTCTGACAATGCATTGGAGTTTTGTACTAGAACTCCGTCCTTGTTCTTTTCCTCTCGTGGTATAATTCATCAAACTTCATGTGCTTACACGTCACAACAAAATGATGTTGCAGAGCGGAAACATCGACATCTATTGGATATCACTAGAACCCTACTTATTCAGAGTCATGCTCCACGCTCGTTCCGGGGTGATGTTGTTCTCATAGCTTGCTACTCGGTAAATCGCATGCCCTCGTCTATCTTGGGTGAGAAATCTCCTCTCTCCCTCTCTCTAGCCTTTCCTGAGAAGGAGTTGTTCTCACTTCCTCCCCGTGTTTTTGGTTGTGTTGGTTTTGTCCATCAGTTGGGACTAGGTCTTGATAAGCTCTCTCCCCGGGCTAGCAAATGTGTGTTTGTAGGATACTCCAGGACACAGAAGGGGTATCGTTGCTTCGATCCGCTGCGTCGAAAATATTTTGTTAGCGCGGATGTCACATTCTTTGAATCTGTAATGTTTTTCTCTCCTACAGGTGACAGACTGACTACTTCTCCTTATGATACTGAGGTATTCATGCCACCACCTCCCATGAGTCAGTTACCGTCGGTGCCATCTCCACCACCATCCCCTGTCATACCTTCATCTCCACCTTTACCACCTCCAGTGACCGTTGTTCCCCCATTACCAAAGCATTATACTCGTCGGTCCTCCTCTGCTCAAGGTCATGGCCAGTCATCCAGCAGCCCTCAGGTTCGTTCTGATAACTTGATTTCTAACGATGAGTCTGAGGATCTCTTGATACAGGGAACACGGCAGGATGCGGCTTATGGAGATTTAGACGTGCCTATAGCTATTAGAAAGTAGAGGCGTACTTGTGCTTCCTATCCCCTTGCTTCCCAGGTCTCCTTTCATCGTCTTACATGCGAATTCCAGAGATTTGCAGCAGCTCTATCTGTAGTAGAAATTCCACGCAATTATCAAGAGGCACTACAAGATAGCAGGTGGCGTCTTGCTATGGAAGAAGAAATGGCCGCATTGCAGTCCCGTGGCACTTGGACACTTGTTCCTCCTCCTTCAAGAGCGTCTATTGTTAGCTGCAAATGGGTCTTTACCGTTATAATCACGCAGATGGCAGCCTTGATCGGTACAAGGCAAGGCTCGTGGCACGTGGTTTTACTCAGACCTATGGAGTTGATTACTTGGACACGTTTTCTCCAGTTGCTCGACATTCTACTTTATGTGTCCTTTCAGTTGCTGTAGCACGTGATTGGCCGCTATTCCAGCTAGATGTGAAAAATGCATTTTTGTATGGAGATCTACAAGAGGTCTATATGCAGCAGCCTCCGGGGTTTGCTGTTGAGGGGGAGTGTCAGCAAGTGTGTAGACTCCATAAGGCAATATATGGCCTTAAACAGAGTCCAAGAGCGTGGTTTCAAAAGCTTTCAGATCTAATTGAACGACAGGGATTCAAGCGGTCAAATGCAGAGCATTCACTGTTTGTGCAGAAGACGTCTAGAGGTATTGTGTCTATGATGGTGTATGTTGATGATATTGTTGTTATAGGAGATGATGCGTAGGAAATCAAGATGGCGAAAGATTTTCTGGGCAGTAAAATTGTCACTAAGAATCTAGGCACCCTAAGGTATTTTTTAGGGTTGGAATTTGCTAGGAATGCACAGGGTCTAGTGATGACCCAAAGGAAGTATGTTACAGATATGCTTGCAGAGACAGGCATGATTGGATGTCGGCCTTCCACGACTCCTATGGATCCTAGCATGAAGCTATACGATGATGATACAGATGAAGTTGATAAGAGGAGATACAGAGAGATGGTTGGAAAACTCATTTATGTTACAATTACCAGGCCGGATATTGCATTTGCAGTGAGTCGAGTGAGTCAATTCATGGAGCAACCTCGACAGGTACATATGGATGCAATACACATGATATTGAGATATATAAAATCATCTCCAGGCTCAAGATTGCTATTCAAGAAAGGAGACACACTCTCTGTATCCGCATATGCTGACGCGGATTATGCAGGTTGTCCTAAGGATAGGAAATCAACTTCGGGATTTGCAATATTTGTTGGCACTTCTCTCGTTTCTTGGAAAAGCAAGAAACAAACTGTTGTAGCAAGATCAAGGGATGAATCCGAATACAGGGCTATGGCCCAAGCAAGTACAGAAATGATGTGGGTTCGAGCAGTGCCATGCAATCTACATGTAGAGGTTCCTCTACCTATGGAGTTACACTGTGATAACCAGGCTACTCTATTCATTGCAAACAATCCTGCGTTCCATGAGAGAACAAAACATATTGAGGAAGATTGCCATTACACCAGAGACATGATTCAGAAGGGCCTGATTTCTACTTCCCATGTCAGCTCTGGAGAGCAAACCGCGGACATCTTCACCAAGCCACTGCTCAGAGGATCATTTCAGAAGTGTTCATCCAAGCTGAGCATGATCGACATCTATGCTCCAGCTTGAGGGGGAGTGTGAAGATATTTGTATTTTCATATTCCATATGTATCTCTTTCTTATTATCGTTTTCTGTTTTCTGCTTTATGTAGTTTACCCATAGGCCTCTCTACTATATAAGAGAGCCTAAGGTTCTCAGAAATAACAAGCGCTCTTATTTTCTCCAACAAAGACCTTGGGTGAAGTTTTGACTCTACTCTCGTGAACGCAGTCAGCTCTAAATATCATACCCTTAGTCTATATAAATCAGAGAGAGTCTAAATAATTAGAGAAATTGGGTGCCTCTTCATTAAGGCAGGGTTGAGCTCTAAAATTTAGGACCTCTAAAGTTGAGTGGACTTGAACAGATTGGATCATGTACTCACATGCACAAGGGGGATAATCCTTCATTCATTTTCTTTGATGCTCGGGGACGAGCATAGTTTAAGTATAGGGGGGAGATGAAACTCGATTTCATCTTCTTAATTTATAAATTAAAAATCGCCAAAAATTGCAAAATTAAAACCCGTGGTGTCTTTATCCCCAAAAACACCCTCAAAAATATTTTCTACCTTTATTTGACCTCATTTCCGTTTTTGGTGTAGATCTTACTGAGATCTACAACTTTCATGTTTAGAGTTTTTCCAAATTCGGCCATCTTACACCCTCATATTTCATATTTTCTCTCTGAATAATCTGATTGGGCCACGTGGCCCTTTCTGGTTGAGCCACGTGGCCCGGCCCCTTTGCCTTTGCCGCCCTCGCTTCCTGACCGTTGGATCTCCTCTTAATCCAATGGTCCCACTACCTCCACGCATACACTTTGTTCCCCGCCGTCCGATCATCCCCGTATCACATCTACACCGCCCGCTAGCGCCTCGCCTATAGCCCGCCACGTGGCGCTTTGTACGCCATTCGACCTCGCCCTCGTCCCTTCATCTCCAACGTTCTTTGACGCACTCGACATCTACCATCTCAGATCTGGGTCGCCCGCTAGCGCGGCGTTCTTAGCATGCCACATGGCGGGCACGAAGCCCTTGGATCGCACCCCCATCGATCTGATCCGAACCGTCCCAACACGCCTCCACCAGAGCCGTTGGATCTCGCGATCCAACGGTACGGGACTCGTCTTCCACCTCCCGCAACCTCCACCCGAGCCCCCGCGCCTCGCTGACCACCTTCCCCCTTCAAATTTTAGCTGCTTCGTCTCGCTCCATGTCCACGATCTAACACCGGGACCACGTAGCCCTCACATCCTCTACCCTCGCTCAACACTTAGCCACGACCACCCTCCTCTCCTCCGGTCAGCATCCACCAATGAAACCCACAACTCCATCACCTTCTCCCAACCAAAATAAGCTGCCTCTACCCCGAATCTTCTTGGTCCACCAATCAAGGGGCTGAGACCCAGCCCTCCTTCTCCTCCCTATGACAGGGGGAGGAGCTAGGATCGAGCGACGACGACCCAGAATTCCGGTGAGACCCATGGCTGTCGCCGGTCACGACCGGGCTCCTCCGGGCGCCCCAAGCTCACTGGAGTAGCTGCCCAGCATGTGCGATGACCCGAACACCTCCAGGTGCTCAGCCCAAGCTCTGCTCCGCCTCTAGGTCCTTTTTCAATCTCAGGTAACTTAGCTTCTTAATTTTCCTTTGTTTTCTCTGATTTTTCTAGGTTAGACTCGACTCCTTCATCGTCACATGATCATCCCACAAGGTCCACCCACCATCAGACATCCTCGCCACCCCCTCCGATCACCCTCCTCCATCAAAAAACCTTCACCACCCCAAGCTTTCTCCTCTGCCGGAGGCGGAGGAGAACCCACCAAGGGCTCCGCTTCTTCGTCTCCCTCAGCCCTCCGTTCACCTCAGCTCGCACGCATACACGCCTCAGCTATCATCTAACCCTTTTGCAGGTCTAAAAACTCCATTGGTCGGACCTCGGGCGGAGCCAAGTTCTAGAGCTCCGCCTCCGGCGAGCACGAGTCGACAGCGAAATCCAGGCACTCCCGCATCTTCTCCGAGCTTGGATCTTCATCACCATGCCTCCAGCGTCCTCCCCCGACCTTCACCGAGCACAGAGAGGCGCGAAGGAGCTTCGGGCCTTACGTCGGAGCTCCAATCGCGCCGCCGCCCAGCAAGGAAGGAGGAGATGCAGATGCCGTTGGATCTCGCCCCCGGCGGAGATCTAATGGCCCTAGAGCAGCCACATCGTCTTCCCCGAGCGCGAAGGCTCGGTGGGACCGAGCCTCGCCCGAGGCACCCTTGAGCCGCCACGTGGCCCGAGTCACCTGCTACGGTCATCCGACCTATGCCGAACCTCGCCCCCACCCGAGCCTGGACTCACATGCCTCACGCACGTGAGGATTAGGCGTTTTGCATCGGCGCCCTCGCAACTTTGTCAAATTGCATCCTGATCCTTCCAGCCACGTGCCGACCACGTGCATCGGGATATTTTGCAAGTATACCTCCGCGGGTTTCAATAATTGCAAAAATGCCCCTGTGCGTGTGGGTTATTTACAGGGAAGGTCCCTTACTTTCTTTTATCTGCATTTTATTCCCTTCCAGGGACCTGTTTGTTGTTTATTTTTTTATGTTTTCTTGCATTTATGCCCCTGGCTTCACTTGTGTATATCTTGAGCATCCTAGCTCCGATTGAGTCGATTTCAGTGGCGTTTTGAAGCTCATTTTATTGTTTTCTTGATGGCATACTCGTATCTCAGATTGACACTACGAGATTTATTGTATTATTTTGGCTAAATGTCTTGACATTAATGATTCATATGCCTGATTTCCACATCAATGAAAGTAGCTTCATTATTTAACCCTGATTTGATTTTTGATTAATAAGCTCAAGTATTCTTGTAATTCGGGCATATTTTTGTTGCATTTCATTGCATTTATTTGCATGATTAACAAAATAATAAAAAATGCATGTTTTATATTTGTTTAATGCATTGTCTTGTCTTCATGCATTTATTGGCCTATTGTTCTCTTACTCAACATTTAATTAATGAATAAAAGTCTGAATAATTACGAGAGAGGCTCGTGTCCCTGAGTTCGACCTTGGTTTCTTACCAAGTAAAATAGAAATACGACCATCTGATTTCACTGACATATCCAAATTAGATGCTCTTTGATGGACCTAATCCAGCCCGGCTGCGACGATCTTAAGTGCTAATTCCACACTCTTAAAGGGCTGGATTTGCGGATTATCATGCTTCCTAACCTCTTTCCTCATCGGTCTCCTTTCATCGCCTGACAAGGGAATTTATGAGATTTGCAGTTGCTCTATCTGTCGTGGACATTCCACGAAATTATTAGGAGGCCTTGAAGAATAGTCGTCGGTGCTTTGCAATGAAGAGATAGTTGCTTTGCAATTAAGTGGTACCTGGAGTTTGGTGTATGCTCCTCCTAGGGCGTCTGTTGTCCATTGCAAATGGGTGTTTATTGTTAAACATCATGCAGATGGGAGCCTAGATCACTACAAGGAAAGATTAGTTGCACGAGGATTTACTCAGACCTACGACGTGGATTATTTGGACATGTTCTCTCCAGTTGCCCGTCACTCTAGTCTGTGTGTCCTACTTTCAGTGGCAGTGGTACATGATTGGCCTTTGTTTCAGTTAGATACATGAGGAAGTTTACATGCAGCAGCCTCTGGGGTTTGCTGCTGAGGGGGAGTGTTAGCAGGTTTGTAGACTCCATAAGGCAATAGATGGCTCAAGCAAAATCCAAGGGCATGGTTTCAGAAGCTCTCGGATCTGATTGAAAGGTAGGGGTTCAAGAGGTCAAATGCAGACCATTCGCTCTTTGTGCAAAGAACACCTAGAGGTACAATTGTCATTATGGTATATGTTGATGATATACTTGTTACAAGAGATGATGTGCAGGGGATCGAGATGGTAAAAGAATTTCTGGGTCGTCAATTTGTTACCACGGATCTTGGTACCCTAAGGTATTTCTTAGGGTTGGAATTTGCTAGGACTGCACGGGGTCTTGTGATGACCCAAAGGGAATATGTTACAGACATGTTTGTTGAGACATGCATGATTGAGTGTCGACCATCTACTACTCCTATGGATCCTAGAATGAAGTTATATGATTATGATACAGATGAGGTCGACAGAAGGAGATATAGAGAGATAGCGGGAAAGATCTTCTATATTACTATTACTAGACCTGATATCTCCTTTGCAGTGAGTCAGGTAAGTCAGTTCATGGAGCAGCTACGACAGGTTCATATGGATGATTTTGAGATAACTAAAATCTTCTCCAGGTGCAAGTTACTATTCAGAAAAGGAGCAACTCTTTCTGTTTCTGCATGTGTCGATGCAGACTATGTATGGTGTCTTAAGGATAGGAAGTCTACTTCAAGCTTCGCTGTGTTTGTTGACAGTTCTCTTGTTTCTTGGAAAAGCAAGAAACAAACGGCGTGGCTAGATCAAGTGCCGAATTTGAGTATAGGGCGATGGCTCAAGCAAGCACATAAATGATGTGGGTTCGAGCAGTATTAGCACATAAATGTACCTCTACCCAAGCGGCTACAATGTGATAATCAGGCTACCTTATTTATTGTAAATAATCATGTATTCCATGAAAGGATGAAGCATATTGAGGTAGACTGTCATTATACTAGAGATATGATTTAGAAGAGTTTAATTTCTACCGCTTATGTCAGTTCAGGAGAGAAAACGACAGATATCTTTACCAAGGCATTACTCGATGGGCCATTTCAGAAGTGTCCGTTCAAGCTGAGCATGATCGATATCTATGCTCCATCTTGAGGGGGAGTGTAGAGATATTTCTATATTCCTATGTTCCTTTTCTGTTATTTTATTTCTTTATGTTCATCTTATGTAATTTACCAATAGGTCTCTCCTCTATATAAGAGAGCCTAGAGTTCCTAGGAATAAACAACTCTCTTGTTTTTCCCAACACAATTCAAGAGCCTCATGAAGTCTACAGTAAGAAACATATTCTTATCGAGGAAGAGCCAATTGAGAAAATTGGGGTCAATGCCCCATGGGAGGCATATGATGCTTATACCAATGTTTGATTATCTGGTACATTGACAATAGATATCGCCAATGATGTGTTGCATCAGCCCACTGCTAAGGTGATGTGGGATATTCGCGCAGCAACTTGTCCCAAGTGAAGAATGCGACAAAAATCATGCAGCTACTATACGACATGTTTACCATCAAACAAAACAGACACTTCGTTCTCTATATATGTCCATGCATGTAATGTTTGAGAAGCTCCACAGTTTCATGCCCCTCTCGTCTACTCCTGAGCAGTAAAAGACATACAGGAATGCCACCATGGTTGGTGTATTCCTAGCAGCACTTGACCCAAAGTATGAGCCGCTCGCTCACAGATATTGGCGGATGCTACTATTCCTCCCATGGAGGAAGCTTTCCGCAGACTCAGCAGGATTACTGTCTCCTCTCCTGCTTCCCGTCAGACATCTTCTGCGATGGCAGCCTCCCGTGACAGGGGAAACTCTTCTCAGTTTCTTGGTCGTGGACCTCGTAGGAGAGGAGTGTTGAGATATTTATATCTCTTTGTCTTTATTTATATTTTTCGATTTCTTCAGTCAAATTTATGTAATTTTCCCTTTGAGTTTTTCTCCTATAAAAGAGAGCTCTAGGCTACGATTAATACAACTTTTCGTTTCACATCTTTCCACATGGTATCAGAGCAACGGTCCTAGACCGAAGCCTGTGCCCTCGAGCCCCGTCCCCACCAAACCCTAGCACAACCTGCGTGCAACGTTGTTGCCCATCTCTCGGCTGTCGCCGCCACCCATCTCTAGAAGTGTCGCTTCTCCGCCTCTCGTCTGTCAGCCGCTGATGTCGGCCTACCGCCGCACCCCCCGTCGTTGTCAGTCTGCCCCCGTCGCCAGCCGTCCCGCTTCCCGTCGGTGTCAGTTGTCGCTGCCGGTTAAGCCCACTTTTGGGATTCTAGGGTGTAGCGTGATCACCTAAAACACCCTACTTTCCTAGTGATGCCTCTATCGAATGGAAGAGGTTGTGGTATGAGTCTACACCCACAACCATCTTCCCATATATTAGTGTAGATGCAGGTCTTTCTTGTTGCAGACCCAGTCTTGGAGATAATTGTCATCATATCAGATAACAAAGCTGATGTTTCATCCCAGGGTGTCTTCAAAGGTCTAGCACCCATCGTCAAGATGGATGGAACAAACTATTAATTGTGGGCCATGCAGTTCATGAGTTTAATGCAGTGCAATAGCAAGAAGCACATCCTTATGAATGAGGAGCCAAGCAACAAGACTGGGGTAAATGCCTCCTGGGAGGCAGAGGATGCTTATGCATGAGTATGGCTATCTGGGACTGTGTCAACAGAGATAGCTAATGATATACTAAGTCAGTCGACTGCCAAGGTTGTGTGGGACATTCTTATCGCCACATACTATATTACGATAAATGAGTCAAAGATACTGCAGCTCCAGCACGATATCTTCACATCGAAGCAGAATGGTCGTCACCTCCATAACATATATACTTCTCTGAGGGGTATGTTTGAGAAGCTCCATAGTTACATTCCCTTGACAGCTACGCCAGAGCAGCTCAAGGCATATAGAGACTCTGTCATGACTGGGGTCTTCCTAGCAGCTCTTGAACCTGAGTATGATGCTGCTCGTGCCCAGATTCTCGTTGATGTCATAATACCTCCAATGAGGAGGTATATCGTCGATTGAGCAAGCCCTCTATATCCTATGGTATTGTGGAAGGGAGAGCTCGAACCATGGCAGGGGAGGGGGTAGTAGACCCCGTCAGTCATGCACCTACTGCCACAAGACAGGTCATTCTGAGGAAACATGCTATTCCAAGAATGGGTTTCCTACTTCAGCACGCGTTGTAGAACATACTCAGCAGGTTGGAAGTTCATCATATATATATGATCAGAGATTTGATGAACTTGTAGCACGACTCAGGGAGAATATGCCTGCCTCTGGATTAACCAGCTCTCCTTCTGGATCCTCAGAGGTACCTGCCTCAGCATCAACGTCCACATCAGGTATAGCATATGCCTTTACTAGCTGTTACATGGTAGATTTGTCAGAGTGGATTATGGGTTAAGAAGCATCCCATCATCTCTGTGATGACAACGGATAGTTTAGTAATTTTAGTCCGACTGAATTAGGGAGATCTGTTGTGATAGTTGATGGGATACACTCTATCAATACTAAACAGGGGGAGGTGCAGTTAACTCCTGCAATGCGGCTTCAGGTTCTCTATGCTCCAGAATTTTCGATGAATTTACTATCTATTAGTGAAATCACCAAGGATTTACATTGTCGTGCCATATTTGAGCCTTCTGCTCTTGTGTTTCAGGACATTCTTACGGGCAGGGTGATTGGATCTGGCCGTGAGCAAGGAGGTCTCTACGGACTAGTATAATCTCCTTATGTTGATGCTTCTTCCCTTTGCACAGGATCTGTTTCTTCCTATGTGTGGCACCTTCGATTTGATCATCTTCCTTTGTAAAAGTTGTGTCACGTTCTTCCACAGATTTCTACTCGCTCTACTTTTTACTGTGAGATTTGCCAGCTTGGGAAGTATCATCGATCCACTTTTTAAAATCATCAGGGTCGAAATAGTTATAGTCTTTTCGAGTTAATTCATTTTGACATTTGGAGTCCCGGTCATGTCCCAGATCATCAGGGACGGGTTTTATCTTGTTGTTGTCGGTGAGTTTTCAAGATTGTCTTGGGTTTTTATTCTTAAGAACAAATCTGATGCTGGTCATGTTATTCAGTCCTTTATTAATGAAATAAGAAATGTTTTTTCTGCGAATGTCAAGGTTATACGTTCAGATAATGTGCTAGAATTTTGCAGTACTCAACTTTCTCAATTTCTTAGATCCTATGGTGTTGTGCATCAGACTTCTTGTGCGTATACTTCTCAACTGAATAGGGTGGCTGAATGAAAACACCACCATCTTTTGGAGGTTACCAAGACTCTTTTGATCCAGAGTCGTGCTCCCCGTTCGTACTGGGGGGATGCGGTTCTAATTGCTTGTTATCTGGTGAATCGTATGCCGTCATCGGTACTAGTAAAGAAGATCCCATTCTCGATTGCATTTCTCGAGACAGATCTTTCTCTCTTATCCCTCGTGTTTTCGGATATGTTGCCTTTGTTCATCAAATGTCACCAGGGCTTGACAAGCTCTCTCCTAGAGCCGTCAAGTGTGTGTTTGTTGGGAATTCCAAGACCCAAAAGGGATATCATTGCTTTAATTCTGTTCGACGAAGGTACTATGTTAGTGCGGATGTCATCTTCTTTGAGTCCATTATATATTTCTGTCCTTCAAGTGACAAGCTTATTCCTTCAGAGAATGGAAAAGAGGTCTATATGCGTCTACCTCCGATTTCGTCTCCGCCATCTCCACCAGAGTCAAATTCCTAAGTAGTACCTGGGAATTACTTAAATACCCAGGTACTACGTAATGTTTTTTTTTACTCAAAAACTACAGAGGTGTCGCATGTTGAACATGCGACACCTCTTATGTTTTTTTTTACCCAGGAAATGCGCTGGTGTCGCATGTTGGATGTGCGCTATACATAACGCATATCCAAAATGCGATATCGACCCTAAATAAGGCCCGCGCCCAGCGGCCTTCTCATTTCCCCGACCTTCTTCGTTTCCAGCAAACCGAGCCGCCCCCGACGCCCTCCACTGCGCTCTCCGTTTTTGGACTCCTCCCCTCTCAACAACACCATTTTTTGTCACTCCTAGCCCCGCGGAACAATCCGTTTCCGTGTTTTCAGTGATTGGTACCGTCCTAGCCGTCCCCGCTTCTCGTTAGGGCTAATCACTTGGTAAAACGTTTTCTTTAATTTTTTTTGTATCATATGCATGTTTTTTCATTTCTCGAATGTATGACGGTTGCTTGAGTAGTACACTCATGTCCGGATCTGTTGTGTCACGTATTAGGTTGGAATGGAGCAGTTGTTTTGTATGTGCCATTTGAGTAGTACACTCATGTCCGGATCGTCAACCAACGTGAGGGGGTTTGTGTTGACTCCTAATATGACGTTCGATGAGATGTTGAACTTGGTATACCGTAAGTTCAACTTGGATATTGACTGTCAAAGCATCCGATTATTACATCGCATCCCTCGAGGCCCAGGGGAGGAACCGTCATTTTCATCTATTATCGATGATGATGATGTGCAGGCAATTGTGGTGTACGCTCGGACCATTGGGAAATCAATGCCTACCGATATTTATGTTGAAGATGTATCTGTGAGCGAAGTCCCAACTGTTATGACTAACAAGGGACCGTCTGGAGTCCCGAGCACACAAGCAGCAGTTGTCCGCAGCACGCCACCAAGAATTGTCCCAACCATGGGACCCTCCTTTGATACGGATGCGCCTGTAACGCAGCCAAGCACGGTTCAGGATTTGGGCTTGAGTGAGCCGTTGCTGCGAGAGGTTAACCGGATGGATCAGGATTTCATCCCTTGGGGGACCGATGATGACCTGGAAGAAGGTAGCGAAGATGTGGAAGATGATCTGATGGACGAGGAACTCCCAACTGATGAACAAACCGCGCATACTATTACACCCCGTATACCCTTTTTTGGGGTTAGAGGGTCTAATACTCGTTCAACATATGAGGACGAAATTTTGAAGCAAGTCTAGACTTGATGGTGTTGCTGACGAAATCCGCAAGGGTAGGACATTCAAATGTAGGGAGGATTTGGTGTACGCTGTGAAGAAGTTCCACATTCTATCACATTATGACTTCATTGTCAAAGAATCCACCAGCTTGATATGGTCGGTTTTTTGTTCGCAGAGAGCAAATGGTTGCGTTTGGTATTTACGAGGACATTTCAGAAAATTTGATGGACTGTGGGTGATCTCCAAGGTTGTTGGGGCACACACTTGTATAAACCCAACAGTTAATCAGGATCATCCTCAGTTGGACTACAAATTCATGTCCAGATCATTGCTAACTCTTGTTAGGGATGACCCTAATGTTCGTGTATCTAGTTGTAGAGCTCACATCCACGAGATGTACAACTACTGGGTTTCAAGGAAAAGGGCTTGGGATGCTCGAAGGAAGGCCATCGGAATTGTATTTGGTGACTGGAAGAAGTCATACGCTGAAATGCCTTTTCTTTTGCATGCAATGAAGGCCGCTATTCCAGGGACTGAAATTGATATTGACTACAACGACCATCCCGATCCTCGGAAACCTCTCTGCCGCAGATTCGAACGATGCTTTTGGGCATTTGGTCCTTTCATTGAAGCATTCAAATATTGTCGGCCACTGATTAGTGTTGACGGGACACATTTGTACGGGAAGTACAAACAAAAACTGCTCATTGCTTGCGGTGTTGACGGGGATAAACATATTGTTCCCCTTGCATTCGGGATCGTCGACGAGGAATCCTTGTCGTCATGGAAGTGGTTTCTTTCCTTGGTTCGTCTAAGGGTAATCGGCATGCGAGCTGGACCAATATGTATCATCTCGGACAGGCATTCTGGTATAAAAGCCGCTATGAAAGATGCTGACGTGGATTTATTAGAACCCTTTGCATATTGGCGGTTTTGTACGAGGCATGTCGCGAGCAACTTCAATAGCGTTTTTAAAAATGGCTCTATGAAAGCTCTGGTGCAAGCCGCAGCATTACAGACGACACCTAGGAAGTTCGCGTACTTCATGAGGAAATTACAAGAGTGGAATAATGGAGCAGCTAGATGGTTTTCAACTCATGATTGTCGTCGTGAGCAATGGACATTGGCATATGACGGTGGGTATAGGTTTGGTCAGATGACCACAAATCTGAGCGAAAGCTACAATGCAGTTCTTAAAGATGCCCGTTGCTTGCCAATCTCTGCGTTAATTGAGAAGACCTTCTATAATTGTGTGTCGTACTTCATTCAGCATTTTGTGTGTCGTAATTTTTTGGTAAAATTATTAACAAAAATATTTTAAATTTACATCTACGTCTTTTCCTTGGATGCAGCTCGCTCTGTGGAGCCGTGTCTACGACATTGGACACGAGGAATGCCGCGAGATTGCGGCACAAGCAAAGGCGGAAATGACGGAGTGGCTGTCATTACAATTTGCAGATGCAGTCACGTTACATGACGAGCGTACAGATGTGGCTAGGGAGGAGGCAAGGCGAGGAAGGGCAAGAGGACGGGGACGAGGAAGAGGTCGAGGTAGGGCGCGTGAACAAGTCGCGGAACCCATGGACTTTGAAGAAGCCGCTGCGGATGATGATAACATGGCGCAAGCAGACTACTTCACACCTGCCACCGAGCGACCAAGAGAAGAATTGCCAACGCCTCAAGCACCGTTAAGGCATGGATTGGACCCCAACCAGACACGACCTACTTACTGCACACTAACGCCGCCGTCTATGCCAACATTCGAGGAAGATGCCCCAGGACCCTCTCAAATCAACATGATAGACGAAGCGAACCGTCTATTACCGTTCAATCCTCCAGATTCTACGATTACATACCATCGAAGGAGGAAACGTTGAATTGTAATCAATGTATTTTTTAATATGATGCAAAAATTGTAATGTGTATTCATGAACAAGTCTATTTGGAATGTGTATACATACCATTCGATGATGACGCATATTGAAATGTCTTCTTTGATGTTTGGAATGTCTACAATGTTTGCAATGTCTGGATGTTTACAAAAATATGTCTATTTACATTAAAAACATGGGATTGGCATGCCTTTTCAATGGTTTTTAAAAACTTGAAATTCCAAAGCCCCCACTTGGACTGCCATTTTCTCCAAAAAATTACTGTAAAGATGACGCATTTTGAACATGCGTCATATGTTCAACTTTCAAAGCCCACACCTGCCCCAGCCATTTCGAGGAAAATTTCCTGTAAGGGTAACGCATATTGAACATGCGTTATCTCTCAATGTCGCATATACAACATGCGATATCTTTACAGAACATTTCGAGACCTCATGCCTGTACAGAACATTTCGAGAGCAATTCCCTGGATATATGTCGCATGTTAGATATGCGTTATGTATAGCGCACATCTAACATGCGTCACCAGCGCAGTTCCTGGGTAAAAAAAAAACATAAGGGGTGTCGCATGTTCAACATGCGACACCTTTGTAGTTTTCAAGTAAAAAAAACATTACGTAATACCTGGGTATTTAAGTAATTCCCAGGTACTACTTAGGAATTTGACTCATCTCCACCACCACCACCTTCACCACCACCACTACCTCTGTGGAAATATGTGAAATGAAATGTTATGTTTCACCGTAGTCCTAGAGCTCTCTTATATAAGAGAAAAGCTCTAAGGGGAAATTGCATAAAGGGACCGAAGAAAATAGCAAATTGTAAAATAACAATATAAAGAGATATAATCATTTCAACACTCCCCCTCAAGCTGGAGCATATATGTCTATCATGCTCAGCTTGGAACAACAACGATGAAAGGGCCCCTTTGCAAGTGCTTTGGTAAACATGTAGGCAATCTGATCATCTGAAGCAATGTGAGAAGTGAATATGAACCCCTTCTGATCAAATCACGGGTATAGTGGCAGTCAACCTCAATATGCTTTGTTCGTTCATGGAAAGCTGGATTATTTGCTATGAATAGAGCTGCTTGATTATTACATTTAAGGTGCATAAGGGGCACCTCAACAGCTAGGTCAATCAGAACGCACTTAACCCACATCATCTCTGTACTTCCTTGGACCATGGCCCTGTATTCTACTTCAGCGCTGGATCTGGCCACAACCGTATGCTTCTTGCTTTTCCATGAAACCAATGAGCTGCCCACAAATATAGTGAAGCCTAAAGTAGACTTCCTGTCCTTGGGATACCCTGCATAGTCTGCATCCACACATCCTGAAACAACGAGATAAGTGTCTCTCCTGGATAGAAGACATGCACCGGGAGAAGACTTGAGATACCTCAAGATCATGTTGACTACATTCATGTGTGCATGTCTAGGTTGCACCATATATTGGTTGACCATGCAGACAACAAACGATATATCATGTCTGGTAATAGTGACATATAATAGCTTCCCAACCAGCTCTCTGTACTATCTCTTATCCACGTCTTCAGTGTCATCATCATATAACTTAGCATTGGGATCCATGGGAGTAGTAGCAGGTCTACATCCTGTCATACACGTCTCAGATAGGAGATCAATAATATATTTCCTTTGTGTTATTACCATTCCTTGCATTTTCTCGCAAATTCTAAACCAAGGAAATACCAAGCATGCCGAGATCCTTGGTCACAAATTATTGGCTAAGAAAGTCCTTAGTTGCCTGAATACCATGGTTATCACTCCATGTAACGATAATATCGTTCACATAACCAAAATAGCAACCATACCTTTCTGAGACCTCTTAACAAACAGAGAATGATCGGCAATAGATCTAATAAAACCCTGTTGTTCAATCAACTCCGAGAGCTTCTGGAACCAAGCCCGTGGACTCTACTTAAGGCCATATTATATATGGCCTTGTGGAGTTTACACACCATACCGGACTTCCCCTCAGCAGTAAACCCTGGTTGTTGCTGCATATAGACCTCCTCCTGTAAATCGCCATACAAGAATGCATTATTGACATCTAATTGGAAAAGTGGCCAATCTTATACCACAACAACAATAAAAATACGCAAAGTAGAGTGACATGCAACCGGAGAAAAAGTGTCTTGATAATCCACCCCATAGGTTTGGGTAAACCCACGAGTAACCAGTCGGGCCTTGTACCTATCCATGGACCCATCTGTGTGGTATTTAACAGTAAACACCCATTTACTGCCAACAATGGAAGCACCTGAGGGAGTAGAGACTACACTCTATGTACCACGAGACTGTAAAGAGGCCATCTCTTCTTTCATAGCAAATGGCCATGGACCACTCTGCATAGCTTCTTGATATGACAGTGGTACCTGCACAGTTGATAAAGCACCAACAAACCTCTGAAAGTCCTCAGACAATCTTGTCAAGGAAAGATGAGAAGAAAGAGGATGCATAGTGTATGCATGCCTCTTCTTATGTAGAGCAATCGACACGTCCAAATCCACAGTATCTTCAGATGGAGTATCATTTATGACGTCCTGCACCTCAATCTGCACAATCAAATAACCATTGTCATTAGTGGAACTCAAAAGCTCATAACATACCTTAGGCATGCTGGATGATGGAGGAGATACATGAGCACAAGGTCGACACTGGTAAACCTACGGAAAGAAAGTAGGTACGGCAAGAGGTGGAGGTGGAGTAGGTAGTGGAGGAGGAGGTAGCGGTGTCATTTCTGAAGGCCGTATCGGCGATATCAGTATCGAGAGTTGGGGGTATCGAAATCAGAGTGTATATCTTTTTACAGGGATATCGGTGATATAGCGCCATATCTGCCCATATCGGTCAAAAATGAATGGATTCGGTACAAAAAATACAGGATATCGATCGATATCGCCGCTATTTTGTCGATATCCCTATATATCAATGCTATTATTCATGCAAGCTTGATTCCACTACCTATCTAGCTACACCTAGTATTAAAACAATCTATGATTTATATACTTTGTTCCGTACTGGTAGGGTATGGTGCGACAGGGGGTGTATACAATGGTTCTTCAACTTGGTGTATAATTACAAGTTATTTCATGTTGTAAAACTTGAATGAAATCCATTTCTAATATCTATAAGTCAATTCTTCAAAAAAATCTATAAGTCAAGAATCAACATTAATATCGATATATTCGAAATGATCGATATATGCAATATAAGCTTTATAGATGATCGATATGTGTGATCTAAGAGTATATTTATAAGTTATTTAGTGATCTAAGAACTTGGATAAACTCCATTTTCAATATATATATATGGGTCAACAACTAACAGTACCGCTGTATCGATATATGCGATATAAGGTTCATAGATGATCGATATGTGTTATCAAAGAGAGTAGGAGTACAATTGTAAATTATTAAGTGATCAAAGTACTTGGATGAACTCCATTTCCAATATATATAGTATGTCAACAACTAACAATATCAGCGATATGTTCGATATGACTGATATGTGCACTATAAGGATCATAGTCCTCATAAATGATCTATATGTATTTTCTAGGTGTATATTTGTAGTATTTCATGTTATAAGAACTTGAATGAAATCCATTTCCAATATTTATAAGTCAAGAATCAATATTAATATTGATATGTTCGATATGACCGATAAGTTTGATACTGATATGTGCAATATATGGTATATAAATGATCGATATGTGTGATATAAGTGTTTATTTGTAGGTTATTTGTTGGTTTGATATCTTGGATGACGTTAATTTCTGAAAAATGGCAAAAAATTATTTTTTTAACCATTTTTTATAATTCCACCGATATCGGCGATATATCCCGATATATCCTTTTTTCGGGCGCACCGAAACGATATCGATATCGATACGGCCTTCCTTGGGTGTCATATGGTCACCTGGAGTAGGTGAGACCAGAGATAAAGGCATATAAACCTCCTCTCTATATTCTAAAGGAACGAGCTTGTCACCTGTGGGAGAGAAATACATAATGGATTCAAAGAAAGTGGCATATGCACTAACATAGTACCTTCGTCGAGCAGGATCAAAGCAGTGATACCCCTTTTGGGTCTTGGGATCCCCAACAGACACACACTTGACAGCTCTAGGAGAGAGCTTGTCAAGACCCGGAGACATCTGACGAACAAAGGCCACGGATCCAAAAACACGAGGCGTGGGAGTAAAGATTTGTCTCGGGAAACGCAATCGAGAATAGGATCTTCTATCTGAGAACCAACGAAGGCATACACTTCACCAAATAACACGCAGTGAGAACCACATCCCCCCAGTAGGAATGGGGAGCACAACTCTGAATCAAGAGAGTCCTGGTGACATCTAAAAGGTGACGATGTTTCCTCTCAGCTACTCCATTCTATTGAGAAGTATACGCATAAGATGTTTGATATACAATGTCATAAGATCTAAGGAACTGAGAAAGTTGTGTAGTGTAGAATTCAAGCGCATTATCAGAACGTATATACTTGATATTTGTCGAAAATAGATTCCTTATTTCATTAATAAAAGTCTGAATAACAGAACCAGCATCAGACTTATTCTTAAGAAGAAAAACCCACGACAATCGAGAGAACTCATCAACAGCTACAAGATAAAACCTTTTTCCTTGATGATCAGGGACACAACTGGGACCCCAAATATTCAAATGAATCAATTCAAAAAGACGATGACTACTTTGACCCTCACGACTCTGGAATGTGGCACCTATGATGCTTCCCAAGTTGGCAGGCCTTGCACTGAAACGTAGAGCGAGGAGAGATCTAAGGAAGAACATGGCACGACTTTTGCAAACGAAGATGACCAAATCGAAGATGTCACATGTAGGGAGAAACATATCCAGTGCTAAGTAAAGAGGAACCAGCATGAGGAGATTGCAACAGTCTGTAGAGGCATCCATGCTCACGGTCAGAGTCAATCACCGGCCCGTAAGAATGCCCTGAAACACAGGAGCAGAAGGATCAAATATGGCATGACAATGAAAATCCTTGGTGATTTGGCTAATAGATAGTAAGTTCATAGAAAATTCAGGAGCGTAAAGGACGTACTAAAGCCGCATTGCAGGAGTTAACTGCACCTCTCCCTGACCAGTAATGGGAGAGTGTGTCTCATCTGCTATCACCACTGATCTACCTGACTGAGTTGGGCTATAGGTACTAAACTGCCCTTTGTCACCACAGGATGATGAGAAGCTCTTGAATCCATGATCCACTCCCACAAGTCTGCCCTGTAACAACTAGTAAAAGCATATGTTATACCTGATGTAGATGCAGAGGCTGAAGCTGCTACCTCTGATGATCCTAACAGAGAGCTACATGACCCAGGACTCCCTGAGTCGTGCTACTAACTCATCAAATCTCTGATCAAATGCAGTTGAGGAACTGCTGCCCTGCTGCATCTGCTCTGCCACACGCGCTGACATGGAAAACCCATACTTAGAATTAGCATGTTTACTCAGAGTGACCTGGCCTGTGGCAGTAGGTGCAAGGTTGACGAGGAGGTCAACTGCTTCCCCCTCTTCCACGACCACCTCGACCACGGAACTGTGAAGTACCTCCTCTACCACAAGAAGCTGCCAGGGCAGAAGAAGTCTGCGACACCTGAGTACCAGCGGATGATATGGAAAGTCTGCTCAGTCTGCGATATGCCTAGGGATGCAACCGGATGCGGATATATCTGTATCTGTCCGCTACCGTATCCGCTTTTAAGCGGATATAGATACTTATTTTTGGATTTTAGCGGATACGGATACTAATTTTAATTTTTTTATGGATATGGATTCAGATACGGATACCATTATAAAATTTTTCCAGATACGGATACATATACAGATGTATGTATTTTTCGCGAATACGGATATGGATATCCGTATTATCCATATTTTCAGTAATATTTCAGCTTCACAAAAGTTTCGTATGCATCAATGTAGCTCTGACACAAAACTGTACCTCATAATGAAATGTAAAAAAAAAGTAACTTTTATAATTTATCATAATATTGTTTCACGAAATATACCATATCACATTCATCTTATTAGTTGGTTACAACGTTACATGTATTACAGATATTTTGGAAACATTTCAAATGAAGGAAAACATAGGTGCGTCATCATACAATTTTATTATATGCTCTTCAATTTATTCCATTCAATATTTTAATTTATTTTCTTATTTATTATGTAACATTGTAAGTTTATTGAATTTAAGATTAGCCATCCATCAATTAGAAGTTTGTAAAGACATCATTTCTAATTAAAAGTATGAGGAGGCACTTAATATTTATAGGATAATCCGTATCCTTTTCTTAAATATCCGATTCCGAATCCGTATCCGTATTTAAGGATACGGTATTCAATTTTCGATATAAGTATGATATCTGTTTCTGTATCTGTATCCATATTTTGAAATGGATAAGGATATAGTAATACCAATATCTGTATCCGTATCCGTCCATTTGCATCCCTAGATACGCCTCCTCCATTGGGGGTATAGTGGCAGTAGTAAGGATCTGGGATCGAGCAGCACCGTACTCTGGATAAAGAGTGGCTAGAATGACCCCAATCATTACGGAGTCTCTGTATGCCTTGAGTTGCTCTGGTGTAGCAGTCAAGGGAATGTAACCATGTAGCCTCTCAAACATACCCCTCAAAGAGGTGTAGAGGGTGTGAAGAGGGTGACCATTCTGTTTCGACGAAAAGATATCATGCTGGAGTTGCAGTATCTCTTTTGACACAGTCCAAGATAGCCACACATGTGCATATGCATCATCGGCCTCCCATGAGGCATTGATCCAAGTCTTGTCACTCGGCTCTTCTGCAGTAAGGATGTGCTTCTTGCCATTGCACTGCATCAAATTCATGAACTGCATGGCGCACAGTTCATAGTTTGTTCCATCCATCTTGACTATGGGTGATGGACCTTTGAAGGCATCCATGGATGAAATGTCAGCTTTGTTTTCAGACATGATGACAACTATCTCCAAGATCGGGACGTGCAACGATAAAGACTTGTGCCTACACGGACATATGGAAAGATGGTTGTGGGTGTAGACTCATACAACAACCTCTTCCATTATTTGAAAGCTCCTTTGGGTGTCTAGGGTGTTTTTAGTAATCTCTTTACACCTTGGAAAACCAAAGACAAGACAAACCAGAGGCCTGTGACAATGTAGGTTGCACACGAAGACGTGTTAGGGCACGCTGGATATGCAGGAGACACTGGTGATGGTGTGCGGCTGCAGTAAAGCATGAGGCGTGAGGACGCGACGCAGGGGCTGCTCATGGAGGTGCGGGCGGAGCTGGCCTCGGTGGCACAGGAAGCGGGCACGCATGGCGTGAGCAACGGTGGCAGCGTGCGTGAAGCACTGGCACGCGCTAGGGCTTTTCGGTGGGGTTGGATTCTAGGGCACAGGCTTCGGTCTAGGACCGTCGCTTTGATACCATGTGGAAATGTGTGAAATGAAAAGGTATGTTTTATCATAGCCCTAGAGCTCTCTTATATAGGAGAAAATCTCTAAGGGAAAATTACATAAAGGGACCGAAGAAAATAGCAAATTGTAAAATAGCAATATAAAGAGATATAATCATTTCAACAACCTCCCCCACCACCTCCTCCACCACTACCTACCACGCCTACTTTCTTTCTGCATGTTTACCAGCACCGGGCTCGTGCTCATGTGCCTACTCCTTCGTCCAGCACGCTTAAAGTATGTTCTGAGCATTTGAGTTCTTCTAATGGCACTGGTGATTTGCGTGTGTAGGTTGAGGTGCAGGATGTCTTGGAGGATGCACCCTTTGAGGATGTTGTGGACCTGGATGTGTCAATTGATCTTCGGAAGCAGAGGCGTGCATGCACTATGTATCCGCTTGCTTCCCATGTTTCTCTAGCACGACTCTTCGAAGATTTTCAGAGGTTTATTGTGGGACTATCAACCGTGGAGATACCATGGTCCTATCAGGAGGCGTTGCAGAGTAGTCACTGGCATCTGGCGATTGGAGGAGGAGATGAAAGCTTTACAGTCTCGTGGTACGTGGAGTATTGTACAGGCTCCTTCAGGTGCGTCTGTTCTTGGCAGCAAGTAGGTGTTTATATCGAGATGATTGTATTGTGGACAGATATAAGGCTAGGTTGGTTGCTCGTGGGTTCACCCAAACCTATGGGGTGGATTAACATGATACTTTTTCTCTTGTTGCGCGTCACTCTACGCTGTGGATTCTTATTGTTGTTATAGTGGTACGTGATTGATTGCTTTTCCAATTAGATGTCAAAAATGCATTCTTGTATGAAGATCAGCAAGAGGAAGTTTGCATGCAGCAGCCACTAGCAGCAGCCACCAGGGTTTGCTGCTGAGGGGGAGTCCAGTATGGTGTGTCGACTTCACAAGGCCATATATGGCCTTAAGCAGGGTCTGAGGGCTTGGTTTCAGAAGCTCTCAGAGTTGATTGAACAGAAGGGGTTTGTCAAATTTATAGTAGATCATTCTCTTTTTGTTAAGAGAACTCAGGGAGGTACTGTTGTTGTTTTGATTTATATCGATGATATCATTGTTACTGGCAGCGATGAACAGGGCATTCATGCACTAAGGATTTCCTTGGATGGCAGTTTGTGACCAAGGACCTTGGCAAGCTACATTGACTTCCTCGGCTTGGTTTACAGGAAATTAACAGGGGATGGTTATGACGCAAAGAAAGTATGTTACGCCAGCCATGCACTTATTGTCACCGCCCAAGGCACACAGAGGACACATGCTACTCCAAGCATGGTTTTCCCGCATCGGCTCGTGTAGTGGAGCAAGCAGACACCCTTGATGCTGCTTCTTCAGATCAAAGGTATGACTCGTTGCTCGATTGAGGAACATTATGCCTCCGAATAGTTCCCTAGCTTCCTCGCTTACTCCAGGAAGCCACTCAGATGTTGTTGATTCTGCCTTTACCAGTACCTCTGCCACTGCCAGTACCTCAGGTAGCCTTTATACTCTTAATAATTGTCACGGATCTGATATTACAGAATGGATTGTGGATTCCGGGGTGACACACCACATGTGTAGGGACAGATATCAGTTTGCGACTTACGGATAGGTTCTCTTGGCAGAACCGTTGTCACAACCAATGGTACCCATTCCCCGATCACAAGATAGGGGGAGACCAGTTTGACGCCTTCGATGTATTTGGAGAATGTGTTGCATGCACCTGATTTTTCTATAAATTTATTGTTTATCAGTCAGATTACGAAGGAATTGCATTGTCAAGCTATTTTGACTCATTGTATCTAGTATTTTAGGACATTCTTACGAGCAGGGTGATTGGTTGTAGTCGTGAGCAGGGTGATTGGTTGTAGTCGTGAGCAGGGAGGCCTCTCCGACTGGTCGGAATCCCATATGTCGGGTTATCCTCTCATTCTATAGGACCAGTCTCTCCTTTCATGTGGCATCTACACTTTGGTCACCTTCCCCTTCAAAAGATGTGTCATGTTCTCCCTCAGATCTCACCTCGCTCATCCTTCCAATGCGAGGCATGTCAGTTGGGGAAGCACCATCGGTATGCTTTTCCAAGTAGTTAGAGTCGAAGCAGTAGCTCCCCTTTTGAGTTATTTCATATTGATATTTGGGGTCCAATCGTGTTCCCGATCACCAGGGATGCAGGTTTTACCTTGTTGCAGTTGATGAATTTTCTCATCTGTCATGTGTCTTTTTATTGAAAAATAAGTCTGAGGCTGGAGATGTAATTAAAACTTTTATCAATGAAGTGCAGAATTTTTTTCCTCTTTTGTCAAATTTGTGAGAACTGATAATGCTTTGGAATTATGTACGCATGCACTATCTCAATTCTCTTCATCTTGTGGTATTGTTCATCAAACAACATGTGCCTACACTTTTCAGCAAAATGATGTTGCAGAGAGAAAGCATCGCCATTTACTTGATTTTATACGAGCTCTTCTTATTCAGAGTCATGCTCCACATTCGTTCTGGGGTGTTGACAGCATGTTATCTCATGAATCACATGTCCTTGTCTGTTCTAGGTGAGAAAATTTCTTTCTCCTTGGCATTTCCAGAGAAGGAGTTATTCTCGCTCACTCCTCGTGTTGTTGGCTATGTTGCATTTGTCCATCAGTTGTCTTTCAGGTCTTGACAAGCTCTCTCCTAGAGCTGTCAAATGTGTTTTGTTGGGTACTCCAGGACACAGAAGGGATATAGATGCTATGATCCATTGCGCAGGAAATATTATGTTAGCGATGATGTCACATTTTTTGAGTCGGTGGTGTATTTTTCTCCTACAGGTGATAGGTTGACTTCATCAGATTCAAATGATGAGGTCTACATGTCACCTCCTCCTACGAACCCATCACCACCTCCACTTGTGCATGTTGTTCCACCCCTAACTCCACTCCCAGCTCCACCTCCTACTCCACCTCCCTCACCTCCTCATGTACCGTCATCTCCCATAGTCCTAGTTCCACCAATGCCATGACACTATACACGTCAGCCTTCTTTTTCTCATGGTCATCGCCAGTCATCTAGCACGCCCCGAGTTTTCTCTGAATATACTATTTCAAACGATGGGTCCGGAGATGTATCTGTGCAGGAATCTTTGCAGGAGACTGGCATATAGATTGATGAGATTCCCCATGACCTGGATGTACCTATTACGCTTCGAAAGCAGAATGGTACATGTGCCTCATATCCTCTCGCATCCCAGATTTCCTTTGAGCGCTTGACAGGGGAATTCATGAGATTTGCAGCTGCTCTATCTGCCGTGGAAATCCCACGGAGTTACCAGGAGGCCTTGAGAGAGTCGATAGCATCTAGCCATGGAAGAGGAGACAGCTGCTCTACAGTCGCATGGTACCTGGAGCTTGGTTCCCACTCCTAATGGAGCATCTGTTAGTTGCAAATGGGTGTTCACTATCAAATACTATGCAAATGGGATTCTTAATTGTTACAAGGCCGGATTGGTTAGTGACCTTACTCAGACGTATGGAGTTGATTATCGGGATACATTCTCCTCTAATGCTTGCCACTCCACTCTCCGAGTTCTTCTTTCAGTTGATGTCGTACGTGATTGGCCTTTATTTCAGCTTGATGTTAAAAATGCATTTTCGTATGGCGATCTCCAGGAAGAAGTTTACATACAGCAGCTTCCGGAGTTTATTGCTGAGGGAGAGTGTCAGAAGGTTTGTAGACCTCATATGGTAATATATGGCCTTAAACAGAGCCCAAGAGAATGGTTTTAGAAGCTCTCGGATCTGATTGAGAGGTAGGGATTCAAGAGATCAAATGCAGATCATTCACTATTTGTACAGAACCTCCAGAGGTATGGTTGTTATCATGGCATATGTTGATGACATACTTGTTACAGGAGATGATGTGCATAGGATCAAGAGGACAAAGGAATTTATGGGCAGACAGTTTGTCATCAAGGATCCTGGCACCCTACGGTATTTCTTGGGTTTAGAGTTCGCAAAGAATCAGCAAGGTCTTGTGATGATCCAAAGAAAGTATGTTACAGACATGCTAGTTGAGACATGCATGATTGGGCGTCGACCTGCTACTACTCCTATGGATCCCAGCATAAGGCTATATGATGATGATACAGAGGAGGTGGGCAGGAGAAGATACAGAGAATTGATGGGAAAGCTTCTCTATGTCACTATCACTAGGCCAGATATCTCCTTTGTAGTTAATCCGGTTAGTCAATTCATGGAGCAACCCCGATAAGTACATATGGATGCAGTTTATAAGAACGTGAGGTGACTAAAGTCATCTCCTGATGTAAGACTGCTATTCAAGAAAGGAGAATCTCTTATTATCTTAGTATGAGCAGATGCAGACTTTGTAGGATGTCCTAAGGACAGGAAGTCTACCTCAGGCTTTGCTGTATTTGTGGGCAGTTCTATGATATCCTGGAAGAGTAAGAAACAAAATGTAGTTGCCAGGTGAAGTGTTGAATCAGAATATGGGGCTATAGCACAAGGGAGCAAAGAAATGATGTGGGTCCGGGCAGTGCTAATGGACTTATATATAGATGTATCTCTTCCTATGCAGTTGCAATGTGATAACCAGGTCGGCTTATTTATTGCAAACAATTATGCCTTTCATGAGAGAACTAAACATATCGAAGTAGATTGTCACTATACACGGGACATGATCCAGAAATGGTTTATCTCTACTTCACATGTCAGTTGAGGAGATCGAATTGCAGATATTTTCACCAAAGCTTTGCTCAGAGGATCTTTTCAGAAGTGTACATCCAAGTTGAGCATGATTGGCATCTATGCGCCATCTTAAGGGGGAGTGTAGAGATATGTTTATGTTTATGTACGATTTTCTCAGTTTATTTTATTTTCATCTATCTTATGTAATTCACCCATAGGCCTATCGTCTATATAAGAGAGCCCTAAAGTTCATGGAATAAAACTTTTCTCGTTATTTTTCCAACATCGTTCATCCTTCCAATACAAGGCATGTCAGTTGGGGAAGCACCATCGGTCTGCTTTTCCTAGTCGTCAGAGGAGGAGCAGTAGCTCCCTTTCTGAGTTATTTCATGTTGACATTTGAGGACCAAGTTGTTCTCCCGATCACTAGACACAGGTTTTATCTAGTTGTTGTTGATGATTTTTCTCGTTTGTCATGGCTCTTTTTATTGAAGAATAAATCTGAGGCTGGGAATGCGATTACAACTTTTATCAATGAAGTGCAGATTGTTTTTTCTTCTGTCAAATTTGTGAGAACTGATAATGCATTGGAATTCTATACTCGTACACACTCGTAATTCTTTTCATCATGTGGTATAGTTCATCTAACATCATGTGTCTATACTTCTCAACAGAATGGTGTTGCAGAAAGAAAGCATCACCATTTACTTTACTTGAACCATTCTTATTCAGAGTTGTGCCCCACATTCGTTCCGCGGTGATGCGGTTCTTACAGGTTGTTATCTTGTTAATCACATGCCCTCGTCTATACTGGGTGAGAAAATTCCTTTCTCCCTGCCATTTCGAGAGGAGTTATTCTCACTCACTCCTCGTGTTTTTGGTTTTGTAGCCTCTGTCCATCAGTTGTCTAAAGGTCTTGACAAGCCCTCTCCTAGAGCTGTCAAACATGTTTTTCTTGGGTATTCCAAGACGTAAAAGGGGTACAGATTTTATGATCCATTGCGCTGGAAATATTATGTTAGCGTTGATGTCACATATTTTGAGTCTGTGATGTATTTTTCTCCTACAGGTGATAGGTTGACTTCATCAGATTCAGATGATGAAATCTACATGCCACCTCCTCCTACGAGCCCATCACCACTATCTGCACATGTGGTTCCCATTCCATCACCACCTCCACCTCCTACTCCACCTCCATCACCTTCCCTGGTACCACCATCTCCCATAGTCCTAGCTCCACCCTTGCCACGATACTATACTCATCAACCAACTTCTGCTCATGGTCATTTCCCGTCATCCATCACGCCTCAGGTTTGTTTTGAATACAATGTTTCTAACGATGGGTCTGGAGATGCGTCTAAGAAAGAACCTTTGCAAGAGGTTAGAATACAGATTGAAGAGATTCCCAATGATCTGGGTGTACTAATTGCACTTTAGAACAGAAGCGTACACGTGCCTCCTATCCTCTCGCTTTCCAAGCTTCTTAACGATGGGTCTGGAGATGCATCTAAGCATGAACCTTTGCAAGAGGTTGGCATACAGATTGAGGAGATTCCCAATGACCTGGATGTACCAATTGCACTTCGGAAGCAGAAGCGTACAGAAGCCACCTATCCTCTCGCTTCCAAGGCTTCCTTTGATCGTTTGTCAGGGGAATTCAGGAGATTCATTGTTGCTCTATATGTCATGGAAATCCCACAGAATTACCAAGACACCTTGAGAGCAGTCAGTGGCGTCTGGCTATGGAAGAAGAAATGGTTGCACTAGAGTCGTGTGGTACCTAGAGTTTGGTCCCTGCTCCAATGGTGCATCTATTGTCAGTTGCAAAGAGGTGTTTACAGTGAAACACCGTGTAGATGGGAGTCTTGATCGTTACAAGGCCAGATTGGTTGCACACGGATTTACTGAGACTTATAGGGTGGATTATCTGGACACATTTTTCCTTATCGCTTTCCTTTCCACTCTACGAGTTCTTATTGAAGTTGTTGTGGTACGCGATTTGTCTTTATTTCAGCTAGATGTTAAAAATGCATTCTTGTACGGTGATCTCCAATAACAAGTCTACATGTGGTAGCCTCTGGGATTTGTTGCTGAGGGAGAGTGTCAGCAGGTTCGTAGACTTCACAAGGCAATATATGGCCTTAAGCAGAGTACAAGGGCATGGTTTTAGAAGCTCTCAGATCTGATTGATAAATAGTGATTCAAGAGATCAAATGCAGATTATTCATTGTTTGTACAGAGAACCTCCAGAGGTGCAATTGTTATCAAGATCTATGTTGATGACATACTAATTACAGGAGATGATGTGCAGGGGATCAAGATGGCAAAGGAATTTCTGAACCGGCAATTTTTCACTGAGGATCTTGGCACGCTATAGTATTTCTTGGGGTTAGAGTTTGTCGGGAATCAACAGGTTCTTGTGATGACCCAAAGAAAGTATGTTATAGATATGCTAGTAGAGACATGTATGATTGGGTGTCAACCTGGTACTACTCCTATAGATCCCATCATGAGGATATACAAAGATGATATAGAGGAGGTGGACATATGAAGATACAAAGAATTGGTGGGAAAGACTCTATATCATTATCACTAGGTCAAAATCCTTCTAATTCAGAGTCGTTCTCCTTACTCTTATTGGGGTGATGTGGTTCTCACTGCCTGGACTTAGTGAACCGTATGCCATCCTTTGTTTTGGGAGAAAAGATTCCTTTCTCGATTGCGTTTCACGAAAAGGATCTATTCTCCCTTACAATCCGTGTGTTTGGATCTGGCCTTTGTTCACAATCTTTCATCTCATCGTGACAAGCTCTCCCCCCAGAGCTATCAAGTGTGCCTTTGTTGGCTACTCTCGTACCCAGAAAGAGTACCGTTGTTTTATTTTTTTTATTTAAATAAAACATCAAAATCATATATTCAATAATAAAACACCAAAATCGAATCTCGAACAAATGATGAAAATAACTACTCAAGAATCGAACCCGCTCTGATACCATGTTAGAAATTGACAATACGGAAGCGTAATATCAGAGAAAAAGAATAATAACAATGAAGAACGCCGGTATTTTATGTGGAACCCTACTCCCAAAGGAGCAGAATGAAACCATGTGAGAACGTCTCAAAGGGTTGACGTTTTCATTTAACTTTCTCATCTGATAAAGGTGGTGTGGGGCTTCTTATATAGCCCCCGCTGACTATCCAAATCCCACAGATAGTAGATTTGTGGGACTAAACCATCGGATGTGGTAATTGGACCCTTGAGGGATCCAATTACCCACCTACACATATGACGCCTATGCTCGAACAATGTCTAATGTAAGCAAGTCAGATATTATTCACTAACACAATGCAAAACAACCAATAAATACGGACGACAAGCATGCAATGTGTACTTAGCAATTTCAACATTTGAGTTATAAATTATTCCTCTTATTTTGTGCTGAGAGATACTTTGTTATGCCCCTTAAACAGCACACCTACCTTTTCTCATATTATATTTTCCAGTGTAAATCTTAACCTTAGAACGACTCCTATATAAGGAGCCATATGGTACCATATTCTAATAAGAAAACATCTTCCATTTTTCCACTTGGTATCAGGCGCACGACCCCCCCCTCGCCAAGCTAATCACTACAATTAATTCATAAATAAGAAAACTAATTAGTAGTGATTGAATTCCTTCTATGTTCCACATGAGAAACAAATTCAAATATAGCATGCATGTCCAATCAAACTATAAGCTAGGAGCAAGGCCCTAAATGTCGGTTTCGGTCACCATTTCAGTGACCGACCGAAATGGAATTTCAGTCATTCGACCGAAATTTCGATCATTTTTTGTACTAAGGCCCTCATATTTCCGCCATTTCGGTCGAATTTCAATTTCGACAGGATATCGATATTCGACGGAAATTTGATCAAATTTCGATGAAAATTGAGGCCATGGCTAGGAGTCTTTGGACTTTCATTTGGGCCATGGCGACTAGTGCTCTGTATATCATAAAAGCAATGTTGTATAAAAAGATGATTTGTTGTTTGAAGGTCCCACTTTCATTGTTTTTCATCAAATTATGAACTTTCAAACAAATAAAGTCCACCCATATATGCAATGGCTAGATTTAGTGGACTCTCATGGCCATTCATTCAGCAAAACTACAACATATCAACTTAGTTGGCATGATATAAATCACATTCAACAATTTTTATATTTAAGCTTTCCAATTCATTTAGAAAATAAGGTTGCATTAAGGTGGTAGAATGATGTAGTTCAAGTGACAATTTCTGGTGTTATATTGGATTGAAATTTCTTCTAGGTCAATAGATTTTTATTCCCCAAAAAATGGTATCAGATTCAAACCTGGCCAATATTAGCATCTGGGATTTAACAGAATGGAGGCGGGAATTTGCATAAGATGATGCTACTTTTAGCATCTTTAACTTCCAAATAAAAGACTCTCTAGGTAAAATGTCAACCAGCAACTGTAAAAAAAATCAAAAATATGACAAGTCAAGAAAAAGATAGACGTGGCTCAAGCATCTTCACAAGGATGGAATTAAAGAAACAATACAAAGGGAACCCAACATTGTTGCAATGAGATTAAAACAGAATGAAGCAGCAAACGAAACTGGAGATAAGTACACAATATGCTAAAAGAAAGTGTACAAAATTAAATCCGCAACATTTATATATGTTGAAATCAGTTCACCACACAATACAAGATATCCATGCATATTCATTGTTGATAACAGTGAAGGAGTCAACTGGATAATTTGATCTTGTGGAACATCCATTTATTATGTAGTACAGAGTCATCTAATTAGTTTCCTGTCACTTGTTGTGAAAGAGTCAGGTGTAAGTGGGTCCTAGTACAGGGCCTTATGTTATAGGTTTCGGTGACAAGAATCAATACAAAAACATAACTATTCAGTTTTTTTCTCCCATAAAGTAGTACAAGCGTCTTGACCATCTCGAATAATGCAAATTCGATGTTTTGATTCTTGTTTTGCATTGTTCCAAATTGAAATTTTCAACATGGTAACATTATAAGTTAATTTCAGAGTTCATTCATCATGATGCAGCGAAAGGCACAAGAATTGAGACATGAAGGTGATGCTAGGTGTATCAATGAAGGTACTATGCATGATAGCACGACAAACCATGGAGGCAAGACAGCGTGGTAATGTGAGCAGAAATGGAGATCAAGGTTCAGAAAGTCGGTATGCGGTATTCGTTCGGTCAGGCGTTTTGAAGCGAGTAAGCGGGTAGGCAGAAGTATATGCGGAGGTATAATCGGATTATGCGGTTATTTAATACTTTAATTAAAAATAAATAATAGATATAAAAAGTACTCATCTAGCATAGAATATTGGATAAGAAAGCGTATGTCAAAACCACTTCCAAGTGAACCTACCAATGTTCCCTCTACCTATGCACTTGTTGAAGTATAAGTTTAAGATCATTTATACTCAAAAAGGAGACATTATAAATATTCCAGAAATTCCAATAAAAACGTATTATAAATTAACTAAAGTCCACCAATATCAAATGTAGAATGTAAGTAAATAATTCTAAAAACTAACCAGTTAACCACTAATGTAAGTGATAATTTTGTGTGGTGTTTCTCAGGAAAATGAATGCATATGCACTACAGAAATAGTAGGTGATTTATGGGAAATATAGCAATTAATTGAACCAAAATTTTAGTTGCATTTTTCAAAAGATATAACAATCAACTCAACCATAATCGAAAGATATGACATCAATTTATTGTATTTTTTATTTAAGAACAGTAGAGTTGGAATCAAAATGAATCACTCATTCGAGAACTGGAGCATAGAGGGTTGGGAACTCGAGGATCGGGGCTCTCATTTATCGGGTGGGGTTTTTTTAGGGTTGGACTGGGTTTAGGGCTGGACTGGGTCCTAATACAAATGCGGCCGCATATGCGGTATACTCAGCCACATATGCGCCTTTCCCGAATATTGAACGAATATAGGATATGTTGTTCACTAGAGAGACTGCCTCTGCATATGCGACCGCCTGGCCCGCCTTTCTGAACATTGATGGAGATGATCCTAAGGCACACGATCGTGCAAGGAGAGGCATCAAAGGGGACGCACAATAGCACCACACAAGAGGCAGTGTACAAGAAGCAAAGCCAACAAGGGACTCAAGCAGTACGTGTGCAAGCGAGTGGCAGAGGTCGGCGATGTTGGGCTAATACAAGAACAATGACCTTCAATGGCAATGAATACAAATATAATGGCCATAACTATTCAGTTGTTCTTCCCATGAGGAAAACGCCCAAGAACATCAAAAGAATGTGTCATAGGAACCCCCGTAAGATATACAAGAAACTGTGTTCTTTATTTGGTAGCAAAGCCATGACTTCGACAACATTTCGATGACGTCTATTATTCAATCTCCAAATCGTGTCAACATGGATTGTATCTTTTGATCATGGGTGCACCTCCACTGAATTAGGCCAACCGCACAACTTGGACGATGCACATCCAATCCCCATCTTAGCCACAATTTGTGAAGCATTTAACGCACCGTCTAAATTCTGAAAGAGGTAACATAAGATAAATGCACGAATAATTAGCCACAACTAAACTCGTGAAATGGGAGCATCTTAACGGTAAAAATTATGAGATATGGAGCAGTCTCATGCACGACAATATGCATTCCACGATAGATATGCCCACTCCTGGATAGTCTGAAAATCCTACAGTTGAATAGAGTAGGACACATTATCAGTTGGGATAAAATGGATAACAGAGCGCAAAGCTTCATGTAAGTTGTTGAGATAATTGTTTTTTATTAGTTCTTTATTCATATTTCTTATTCCTCTGCCTGCTTTATGTAATATTCCATAGGATTTTTTTCCTATATAAGAGAGCCCTAGGGTCACAATGAATGAATCATTCTATTTTCTTCTCCATAGGGCATTAGAGCGGCGGTCCTAGATCGAAGCATGTGCCCTATTCGTCCCTCTCCACCAAAAATCTACTGACATGTCACCTACGTGACTCGACAATAGACAGGCGTCGATAATGCCGATGCCCTCTCTCTCAGTCGGCAACAGCAGCCCAAGGTTGTCGTCGCTGCCCTAGAGGCCCCACAACAGCAGCAACGGTAGGTTGCCGCCGCCGATGCCGCTGAACAGCAGCAACAGCAGCCGCCTTACGCCATCACCGCCACCGTGAAGGACTTCCTTCTCCCTCTCATGTGATCTTGATTCGTGTAGCGCCTTAGAAGGTCCTTTTTGATACTCGTTGGGGTCTGAAAATTTCTACAAAAAGGCAACTTGATTCCCGTTCAGTCTGATTTTGGATTTCTAGGGTGTGATTTAATAATCTAAAACCACCCTAGTTACTCGGAGAGGCCTCAAACGGATGGAAGAGCTTGTAGTATGAGTCTATACCCATAACCATCTTCTTGTATGCATGTGTAGACGCATTCATTCTTGTCTACAACCCTAGTCTTCGTTGCAGTGGTCAGTCATGTAAAACAACAAAATTGACTCCAAAGTCGATGTCCCATCCTTGGCTGCCTTTAAAGGTCCACCACCCATTGTCAAGATGGATGGGACTAATTATGAATACGGGCTACGCAATTCATGAGCCCAATGCAGTGCAATGGCAAGAAGCACATTCTCACACAAGACGAGCCAAGTGACAAGACTAGGGTTACTGTCTTGTGGGAGGCAGATGACATATATATGTGTTTGTTTGCTTGTCTGGGACAGTATCAGTGGAGATAGCAAATGATATTCTGAGTCAGTCACAACACGAAGGCGATGTGGGACATCCTCACCGCTACTGATTCACAGGCGAAAAATGAGTCGAACATACTACATCTCCGTCATGATATCTTCACTTCTAAGCAGAACGGACGTTCTCTCCATACTCTTTACACTTCTCTAAGGGTATGTTTGAGAAGATCCATGGTTTCATTCTCGTGACTGCTTCGCCATAACAGCTTAAGGATTACAGAAATTCGGAGATGATTGGGAAATTTTCTAGCAACTCTTGATCATGAATATGATGCAGTTTTGAGGTGGGTCTCATGTGGGATGCCACCCTTTTTTATTCAAAATAAATAAATATGGTGCAGCTCGATCACATATTCCTACTGATGTCACTATACCTCCAATGGAAGATGCATACGACAGATTGAGTAGGCTCTCTATAGAGCCTGGTGGAATTACTCAGCAGTCTCGCCCTCCTCGGCTATGACTACATCTCGTGGTAGAGGGAGTTTTAAATAGTATCACTGAGCATGGTACTTGTGGCAGGGGAGGGATAGTCGACACCGTCACCGTGCATCTACTGCTACAGGCAAGGTCATTCTAAGGATGTATGCTACTTCAAGCATGGCTTTCCTGCGTCAGCTCGTGTTGCAAAGCAAGACTCAGCCAATGATGTTCCTCCTCCCACATCTGAATAGATGTTTGATGAGCTATGGCACGACAGAGAGAGATTATGCGTGCACATGGGTGTCTACTGGTCCTTCAAGACCCACAGAGGCAGTTGCGTCAGCATCTACAGACAAATCAGGTACCACATATGCTTTTACTAATTGTTACAGAGCACATTTATCAGAGTGGATTATGGACTAAGAGGCTTCACATCATGTCTGTGGTGATAGAGGACAGTTTAGTGCATACAGATTGATTCAGCTAGGCAGATCAATAGTCATAACAGATGGGGCCCACTCATCCATTACGGGACAGGGGGAGGTGCAGTTGACTTCAGGAATGCACCAAGATAATGTTCTTTATGCTCCTGATTTTTATATGAATTTACTCTCTATTAGTCAAATCACCAAAAGATTTACATTGGTGTGCCATATTTGATCCGTCCTCTCATGTGCTTCAGGACATTCTTACGGGCAGGGTGATTGGATCTAGCCGTGAGCAAGGGGGTCTCTATAGACCGGTTCAAACTCCATATGATGGTGTCTTCGACCATTCACACTGGATAAGTCTCTCCTTATATGTGGCATCTCCGATTTGGTCATCCTCCTCTGCAGAAGCTATCACATCCTTCCTCGGATTTCTCCTCATTCTTACCCTCCAATGTGAGGCTTGCCAGATTGGGAAGCACCACCGATCTACCTTTCAGAGTCATCAGGTGTGAACCCCTTCGGATCGGCGTACCTGTTTACGTGTCATTTGCAATATTACATTCGGTAAACAATCGCATTGTATTGAAATTCAGGGAAAATTTCCGTTTTTCTGCAAATGACATTCACATTTAAACTAACAACGTACAACCAACAGCAAGATAATGTCACCAAAACTTGTAATCATTAATTTCCATACATATATACATAGTATTTCAAAAATGTGACTGAAAAGAAGAAAGCATTTTACATCATAACTGAACAAAACTGTAACAACTACAACTGTACCGTCTGGTGTAGCAATGAATGTCAGGAAATCATCAATCAGCTACTAAGTCGCAGGCTGCTTGCCTGCCAAAACATGAAAGGAACAAGAGACGTCAACGAGCGCTGGTACATCCCGAAAAATTATTAAAATTAGCAGGTATTTAAGGTGGTTGCAAAAGCAAAAAGTAGTAAGGTATAAACAACTAAAAATTTACACATACTTGCTATGAAAAAAATATTCAAGCTACTCTGAAGGGATGTCCCAAATTTTACCCGTTTCCTTTTATATGTCATATTCTTATATAGTATTTGATGACTACTATGTAAGTATATTAATCTCTTGTTATTTAAAAATCATTTTTATGGATTTTGATGATGGGGAAGATGAGGTTTTAAACTGATTCTTGATTTTATCTAAATTCTCAAGTTTAGTGGATAGTCTGTGTGTGAGCTCACTATGACTCTAAGGCGTGAAGAGTGGGTGCCTTAGGATTGGGGTGCCTCCGTAGTGCATCCTAACTAAGTTCTCAATATGTCCACTAGCTTAATTATAATCAGCTCTAGCCAACACAACTTATAATTGATTTCATCTCTTAGCCAAGATCCAGTATGCTCCATTCCTAATTCAACTGTAACTCCTCCAAATTCAACTGTAACTGATTCAGATTTAACCCTAGATGATGTATCCATAGAGGATTCATATGTAGCATTGCCAAGCCTGTTGGCGGAAAGGTAACCAAAACTCAAGCGGTAAGGAAGTCTCCTAAGAGACTCTTCCGTCTCGCCCTCTAATTGGAAGTGTGGTCCAATAGAGGGATAGGTCTACTCCAAAACTACGTCACTAAGACGGGTGAAAGAGACTCTCCGAAAAAGTCACTCTAGACGGACTCGATCGGTACGGGTAGACAAGCATGTTGGGAAAAAACGTAAAGTTGTTTATTCCATGAACCATGGGCTCTCTTATATAGGAGAGTAGCCTATGAGTAAATTACATAAGACATTCATAAGTAAAGGGAATTAAGAAACAGTACAGGAAACATGAAATAAATAATGGAACATAGATATATCGCCACACTCCCCCTCAAGATGAAGCATAGATGACGATCATGCTCAGCTTGGACGAGCACTTCTGAAAAGGTCCTCTAAGTAAGGCCTTGGTGAAGATATCAGCAGTCTGGCCCCCTGAGCTAACATGAGATGTGGAAATAAAACCCTTCTTAATCATATCTCATATATAGTGGCAATCAACCTCGATGTGCTTGGTGCGTTCATGAAATGCTAGATTATTTGCAATAAATATAGTAGCCTGATTGTCACATTCCAGTACCATAGGAAGAAGAACCTCTATATATAGATCTGTAAGAACAGCTCGAACCCACATCATTTCTGTACTAACCTGGGTAATAGCCTTATATTCAGTCTCAACACTAGATCTGGCTATAACATTTTGCTTCTTGCACCTCCATGAGACAAGAGAATCTTCAACATATACAGCAAATCCAGTGGTAGACTTCCTATCCTTTGGACACCCTGCATAATCTGCATCTGCGCATGCTGAGATGGTGACCTCGTTGCCTTTTCTAAACAGTAGATCTGCACCTGGAGATGATTTAAGATACCTGAATATCATCTGTATAGCATCCATATGGACCTGACGTGGTTGCTCCATGAACTGGCTCACCCGACTAATAGCAAAAGAAATATCGGGCCTGGTAGTGGTAGCATAAAGGAGCTTTCCTACCAGCTCTCTGTGTCTCCTCCTATCAACCTCATCAGTATCATCATCATATAGTTTCATGCTGGGATCCATGGATGTGGTGGCAGGTCGACATCCAATAATTCTCGTGTCACTTAGCAAATCAGTGACGTATTTCCTCTGGGTCATCACAAGCCCTTGTTGCTTTCTGGTAAACTCCAGTCCCAGAAAGTATCTAAGGGCTCCAAGATCCATGGCGACAAATTCATGACTCGGAAGTTCTTTCGCCCTCTTGATTTCTTGTATGTCATCTCCTGTAATAAGAATATCATCAACATACACCTTAATAGCAATCATACCTCTTGATGTTTTCTGTATAAAAAGCGAATGATCTACATTCGAACGTTTGTACCCCTATTTCTCAAACAAGTCTGAAAGCTTCTGGAACCAAGCTTTATGGCTCTGCTTAAGGCCATAGACCGCCTTATGAAATCTACACACATGTGAACAGTCCCCCTCAATAGCAAATCCAGGTGGCTATTGCATGTAGACTTCCTCTTGAAGATCACCATACAGAAATGCACTCTTGACATCTAACTGAAACAACGACCAATCTTGAATCACGACAACAGAGAGAAGAATATGTAAGGTGGAATGACAAGCAACTGGTGAGAATGTTTCAAGAAAATCCACCCTATATGTCTGAGCAAACAGTCGTGCAACCAGGCTCCAAGTGCCTCTCAACTGAAGAGCAGCCATCTCTTCTTCCATAGCCAAACGCCATCGACTGTCCTTCAGAGCCTCTTGATAATTCCGTGGAATGGCCATGACTGATAATGCAACATCAAAATTCTTGAAATCGCCAGTCAAGTGATCAAAGGAGACCATGGATGCTATAGGATATGATGCACAGCTACGCTTCTGCTTCCGAAGCGCAATAGGTAGGTCCAAATCTGCAGCCTCTACATTTGTCCCTGATGAATATGTGATTCATCACTCTAAAAGTTGAAAATAGAGCTTTGTTCCCGAGTAAATAGCAGCATATTTTCCCTTATCTTCCATAATTAGCATTCATGCATGCAAGCATAATATCTGCATTTTAGCATTCATATTTGCATAAAATAAGAAGCCAATTTTACTTGTAAATATTCACCGGTATATTAGATAAAATACCTTATTTGTATATATTTTATACTAACTCTGAATCCAATAAAACCAACTCTATAGTGTATATATGACTAACACTAATAAAGGAAAAATATCAAAAAAATACTTACTTGTAAAATTGACCAATAAAACCCCAATCCAAGTTTGAGACCTTAGACCTTAAAATGCACATATCTCTCTCATACAACCTCCGAATTAGGTCTACTCACTTTTAAAGTAATATACATTCAAAGACCTTCGAAACAAGACCAATTTCATTAAAATTGGAGCTCGTATGCAAAACTTGGGTTTTGGGCCCCTTTTGTATATTGTACATATTGACCGTTTTACCCCAGTATTTTATCCTTTTATTTTCTTCATTATTAAAAATAAAAAAAATAGATTAAGTTGTAAATATTCTTCTCATATTTTCTCTATTTTTATTTTGATTTTTCTCTTATTAAAAAATGATAATAAAAATTTGCAAAAGGAAAAATGTGGTATTTTATATCTATAAGGTACCACCCAAAAATATATTTTGTACAGTTGTCTTCTTTTGATTTTCGGTCCTTCACGAAAGTTGTAGATCTCGTCGAGACGAGCAACTTTCGTGTTGACCACTTTTTGATTTAATCTCTTTTGTTATTTCTTTTTTATTTTCTTTATATTTAATATTTAAATTTTTTCTGGGAGCGACATGTGGCGCAACTCCTGGAGCCGCCACATGTCACCCCATTTTCTTTATTTTCGGATTTATTTTATTATTTTCGGATTTATTATTATTATTTTACTATTGTTATTTTATTTATTTTTAGTAGCCTATTATATTATTATTTTATTTTATTTATTTTACCCCCTTTAACCTCTTCTGCTTACTTGTCTTCTACTCCAAGTCTCCACTTTCTCCACCACTCCATTCCCTCCACTCCTTCAACTTCCCTTTCCTCCTCTTTATATTCACCTCTCATCCTCCATTTTCTATCATCCATCGTTCTTGAGAGAAATAGAGCCCCGAGCCCCCTTTGATGTGTCATTGGTGACAGCTTTGGCGCAGTAGGTCGAGCGATGACAAGGCTTAGGTGAGATCCGTGGAGCACCGCCCACATAGCAGCAGCTTCTCCAAACTCGCTGCCAAGCTTCGGAGACCGCCATCTCCTCGAGGCCACAACGGAAGCCGCACGACGCGGCTCCACCTTCGACGACCACAGGTAAATTTTTTATCCTCATCTACTTAATTTATTTTATCTAACAATTTTTTCCTTGTTGATCACCATTACTATCACCATATCATTTTGAAATCAACATCAAACCACACCACAACCATCATCATATCCCACCACAATACCACTATCATCATCATCATTCACCAATTTGTTTATTTCATTTTTACTACTGTTTGCTTGCTGTTTACAAAGAAAAAATACAACAAAAAAATTTTGCAAAAAAAAAAAACAAAAAAAAAGTTGCAGCCCCGGCGGCCGTCCACCTCCAACCACCAGCCACCGCTGCCGGCCCCTGGACTTTACGCCGCCCATCTCCAGCGCGCCGCCCTCCGCCGCGTGTCGCGCCCACAGCCCCTCACCATCCCTGTCGTCCGCGAGCGCGCCTCCCCAGGACCCCCCGCAGGTCACCGCCTCCCGCGCCACCGTTCAGGAGTTCCCCCTCGGCCGCATCACAGCCGCAGCGGCCCTCCTCCGCTGGATGCCCAGCCTCCCGCCGCGTGCGCCGCCCTCCACCCGTTGTCCGCCGCAAGCACCGACCTCGCCCCGCGCAGCCAACGCGGCCGTCCTCACGCCGCGTACCGCCCTCCAACCCGCACCACCCACGTTCCCGTGTGTCGCCCTCCAAGGCAGCGCCGCCCTCGCCGCTCGACGCCATCGCCGGCTCCACGTGCCCTCGCGTCAGCCGCGCCGTCGCCGAGCCCCTGGCCGCCGCCCCCATCTCGCGTGCCCTAGCTTGGGGATGAAGGATACGTGAAGGTCCAAATTTCCTTTTGTTTATTATTCTGTGAAAATTGCACTTTCAAACTTCATGTTTCAGTAAATTCCAAAAGTGCCCTTCTGCACATTTTACTTTGTTTATTTCAATTTCTGTATTGCAAAGAGATCCTTAACTTTGAGCGTTAATTCGGATAGTCAAATAGCATCATTTTATTTAATGAAAAATAGCATGTTGTAGAGAAACTAATTTTTTATCTTGTGGCTATTTATTTGCATTTTTGTGAGCATCAGATATTTTATTAAAAAACAAATATTGAAAATCAGTGATATTTTTCCCATTTACTCTGAAATTCGTACAAATAAATTTCTTGCTCCAAAAATTGTGAAAAAATTGTATATGATGCATCTAAGTGTGCTTTAATTACAGTCCAAATTTCGTCCAATTAGGAGTTGTCTTTAGCAGAAAATAAATTTTAGGGTGATTTAGGTCATTTATTTTTAATTAAATCCACGAATAATATTTTTGAAAAATTTCAACTCTCCTGGATTCTTTATTAAAATATCTATTTGAGATTATTCACTCTCTGGATAATTTGATTTTCTGGATTTATTAGAAATTAAATACTCACAGTCGCTCTATTTTCAGTAAAAAATTCATAAAAATCATAAAGTGTCAGAAAATTTCAAAAATATTAGTGTAGCTTACTTTCAACATATTTATCTTCCAGTAAATTTTTCATAATTTTTGCATATCATTTGCATGAAAAAATGCATAAAAACCCCCAAAAAAGTTTGCATTTTTCATTTGTGCATCTTAAATCCAAAAATTCCAAAAAAATACATTTTGCATTAATCATTGGATTAGGTTTACAGGAAAAATATAACTTGGTCGATTTGGTTTAATTTCACATTAAAATTAAATTTGTCTAAGTTGCTGATTTTCTTAATAACCTAGTTCATTCGCATCATTGCATTTGGCATTTTATTGCATAAAAAAATACCCAAAAAATCTCCCTTGGAAAACGACGATCTAATCACTCTAATCTGATCCCGAGTTGTTCCTTTGCCTCCTTGAGTTGACCCTGGGGCTTGCCCAGGCTAAACAAATATAAAACCGCGCGTTAATTCATTCGACAATTTAATCGATCCGTGTGGTTAATTTTTTATCGACGCGGATCTATCCGACTGCAACGAAACAGTCAATCAGACGACATTAAAAGGGTGGGTCCGTGACCCGTCAGTCCCCTATAAAGAATCCTGCTCAGGTAGACCATTAGACCCATCACTAGAACTTGTGTTATCGAAACATACCTCATGCGTGCTAGATGATGAGCAATGACCATGAGCAGAGGCAGGCCGGCGGGTATAGTGTTGTGGCAATGGTGGAACTAGGACCGTTATAGTAAGTGAAGGTGACGTAGGTAGTGGTGATGGTGGTGGTAAAGGCGATGGTGGTGGTGGAGGTGTGGGAGGTAATGGTGGTGCTAGTGGCATGTATATGTCATCATCAGTATCTGAAGACACCAACCAATCACCTATAGGAGAAAAGTACTTTACGTAATCGTAAAAGGTGGCATCGACACTAATGTAATACTTCATGCGCATTGGATCATAATACTTGTAACCTTTCTGTGTCCTGGAGTACCCAATAAAGACACACTTGTCAGCTCTAGGAGAGAGCTTGTCAATACCTGGAAACAACTGGTGGACGAATCCAACTGAGCGAAACACACAAGGAGTGAGTGAGAACAATTCCTTTTCAGGAAAGGCAAGAAAGAAAGGAATTTTCTCACCCAAGACTGACGAAGGCATGCAATTAATAAGATAACATACCGTTAGAACAACATCGTCCCAAAAAGAATGAGGAGCGCGACTCTGAATGAGAAGCGTCCTAGTAACATCAAGTAAATGATGATGTTTCCTTTCTGCAACACCATTTTGTTGGGAAGTATAGGCACGTGATGTTTGATGAATAATTTCCAGGGTTGAAAAATAATTGGAGAGAGTATTAGTACAAAATTCCAAGGCATTATCAGTTCTCACAATTTTCACAGTAGCAGAAAAGATATTTTATACTTCGGTTAAGAAATTTTTGATAACATCTCCAGCTTCAGATTTATTCTTTAATAAAAAGACCCAAGACAGACGAGAGAAATCATCAACAGTAACTAGCATGTGTCCCTAGTGATCAGGAACATAACCGGGCCCCAAATATCTATATGAAACAACTCAAAAATGGAGCTACTGCTCCGACTCTGATGACTGGGAAAGGCAGAGCGATGGTGGCTTTCCCAACTGACATGCCTCACATTGAATAGACGTGTGAGGCGAGATCTGAGGCAGAACACAACACAGTTTCTGGAGTGGGAGATGACCAAAGCGCAGGTGCCACATAAATGGTGAGACATGTCCAGCAGATAGGGAGGAGATTCTAGCATAGAGAGTTCGAACTAGGCGATAGAGACCGCACTGCTTGCGGCCACACCCAATCACTTTGCCCGTAAGGATGTCCTGAAAAACAAGAGAGGACGGGTCAAAAATAGTTCGACAATGTAAATCCTTCGTAATATGGTTAATGGACAACAAATTCATAGAGAAATCAGGTGCATGCAACACGTTCTGTAGATGCATAGAGGGTATCAAGCTAATCTCCCCCTGTCCAGTAATTGAAGAATGGGTCCCATCTGCAATAACCACAGTTCGTCTTGGAATAACTTGTCTGTAGGCTGTAAGTTGACCCCTATCTCCATACAAATGATGTGTGGCACCAGAGTCCATAATCCATTCTATAGCATCAGGTCCACTACTGCTAGTGAGTGCATAAGTACTACCTGAGGTACTAGAGGAGGTTGAAGTAGCTACATCTGAATGACTCCCAGGGGATAACGAAGACGTCACAGAACCGGAAGGGGTTATAATGTCCCTCAATCGTGCTACGAGATCCTCAAAACGTTGATCCAAAGAGGAAGCAGCTGGGGGCTCAATATATTTAGCCACTCGAGCAGAGGTAGGGAATCCATGCTTGGAGTAGCATGTATCCTCTGTATGTCCAGGATGATGGCAGAAAGTACATGGCCAACGAACATGACCTTCTCTGCCCCTAGGTCCACGACCACGAAACTGAGAAGATCCTCCTCGACCTCGAGAAGCCGCCATCGTTGAGGACGTCTGACTGACACTAGAAGATGGAACAGTGATCCGACTGAGTCTACGGAAGGCTTCCTCCATGGGAGGAATAGTAGAGTCTGCCAGAATCTGAGAACAAGCCGCCTCACACTCAGGATCAAGGGACAAGGGCTTCCAGAAACACACCAGCTATGGTGGCATTCTGATAAGTTTTCTGCTGCTCAGGGGTGGGTGTCAGAGGCATGAAGCTATAGAGCTTCTCAAACATTCCACGTAAGGATGTGTACAGCGAGTGAAGAGGACGACCATTCTGCTTGATAGTAAAAACATCATGCTGGAGCTGTAGAATCTTCGTCTCATTCTTCGCTTGTGAATACGTGGCAGCAAGAATATCCCACATCGCCTTGGCTGTGGGTTAATGAAGTATATCATTGGCAATCTCTAATCCCAATGTACCTGAGAGCCAAACCTTGGCATAAGCATCATCCCCCTCCCATGAGGTGTTAACCCCAGTCTTCTCGACCGATTCTTCCTCGGGAAGAATGTGTTTCTTACCTGTAGACTTCATCATACTCGTGAACTACATAGCCCACAATTCATAGTTTGACTCATCCATTTTACTATAGGCGCAGGACCTCTGAAGGCGTCTATGAAGGAAACCTCGACCTTGCTTTCTGACATGATGGCTCGAGAAGACTACGGATGAAGACTTGACACAGATTTGTCTACACTGACATAAAGAGATATGATTACATGTGTAGACTCATGCAATCAATCTCATCAACGACAAAGGATCCTGATGACGGCTGCTCTATGAGAAGGGGGTTCAGCCCGCATGAAAGTGAACGCCGCAAGAACCTAGGTATTGGCGCCCTGCGGCTACAGGTTGCCTAGGTAGTGGTAGAAGCCACGCGGAGGCCTAGGCTGGATCGACGAGGGGCCCAAGCGGGCCCACAGGTACCCAAGCACGGGCAGCGAGTGGCCCAGGCGACGACGGGGCCTACGCGGGAAGCCTAGGCAATAGTGTGTGACTGGCGGAGCCCACGCGGAAGGCCCGAGCGATAGTGCGGGGCCCGAGCGTCAGCAGTGCGGGGCCCAGGCAGCGGCGGCGTGGGGAACCGACGCCCTACGTGGACCGAAGGGGAGGAGACGGGGTGGGGTGGGCTTAGGGTTAGGGTTAGGGTTTCGGAGCTCCGGTCTAGGACCGCCGCTATGATACCATGTTGGGAAAAAATATAAAGTTGTTTATTCCATGAACCCTAGACTCTCTTATATAGGAGAGTAGCCTATGGGTAAATTACATAAGACATACATAAGTAAAAGGGATTAAGAAACGGTACAGGAAACAGGAAACAAATAATATAACATAAATATATCTCTACAAAGCTCGTACAAAAAACTAAAACTGAGGATCCCCCGCACGGGTATCCTAAAACAGAGGGTTAGCGGAGCTGGTCAAAAGTCGGGATCCCAACGAGGCATGAAACTGTGAGCTTGTGAAAAAAATCGTGAAAAGGAATGGGATGCTAGACCCGCACACTTGGCGATCGTTGCCCTAACTGGACTTCCTATCTCCCGCCTAGTTGAGGATCACCGCACCCTCGCGTGGTCAGGTGTAAGGGTCACTATGACCGGCGCATTTAATTGTCATCACTAATGCACTTCTCGTTCTTTGTCATTTCTCTTGGCTAAATATATGGTTGATTTATAAATTTTGATTGCTCGAAGATTTTGGAGTCGTTGAACTTGTACAAGATTCCCTTCCATTAATGTCTGAGCTAACTCTGAAACCTTGCTTAAATAGATTTTGCTATAAAATAGTAATTAAAGGATTATGAAGGTAAAATACGATGAACACAGGGAACCCAACTAACATTATATCTCAAGAATTCATCCTAGAACCAACTGGAGTATATAGATTAATAATTTAAAATATTATACAACCTATATATATAAGTACAATACTCTCATCTAATCTTAGGATTTTATTTACATCTCTCGTCCGCCTCAAAAGAAATAAATGTGCATACTGGGTATACGGTCACAGGGTTGTAAAAGTCGCCTGACTGGTCCGACTAGTCTAGTCAATGGGGTGGCCGACCGAGTGCCGACTAATTCCGACTATGTACACTAGTCGGCCAATTTTTTGCTTGGAGATACCATATTCTTATATGTTTTGTTTTTTTATAAGCAAACTTATTATAATATGCTCAGTGTTTTATTTAAATTCAATAACTTTTTTATTTTATTATGATAGTATAAAAATGTACAAAATCTATGTAAATATATGTATAAAAATGAGTTATATATTTAAAATAATCATAAAATTCAATGCCGATTAAAGTCCGACTAAATCTGATTAGTCATCCGACTGTCGATTAATCCTTAGTCAATGACCCAACCGATCGAGTAACGACTACCGACTTTTGCAACCTTGTACGGTCATATTGTCAAACTGCAAGGTCTTTGTAGAGAGATTTGGTCGCCTACCGAAATGGAGATACCAAATAAATAAATAAATGGCGAGTAATGCAGGGAAAACGAGGGTCTCAATAACATCATAAGTTCGCATAAGATTCTCCTTTCTTTAAGCCATGTATCTTTTGAGTACAAACAGTGCCCGCATATTATAATCCTTAATTTATATATATAAGTTCAATTCTATGTAATTTATCCAAATCTTTTTTTAATCTTTAAAGCTTTATATTATGAACTCAGTGGTTTAATTAATGATATGAAATTGGGTATTAATTACGTGCTAATCACACTCCCCCTTCTAAATGCTCATTTGAAGAGATGATATAACCATTCTGCATAAAAAATGTATATATGTATATGCGGCCTCATTGTTGCTCATCCTATTGCACAGAAAGAATCCAATGGCCGTGGAATTAACACATTCAAGTCCTATGGATTGATGGGGGTTCAACTTCGATGGTATCAATACTATTAGCAACAACAGTAACTATGTTACATTTTTTTATTTTACTATAAATATCCAATCTCATAAGTAAACTCCGGAGGCTTCCCTTCACATATTGATTCTTCACTTTCATGAGATTGGAGCAATGTTATTAAAAACAGAAGTCTCCTAAATTTTACTAAAAAACTATACTTTTTTCTATGCCAGATTTTGCATGTCTGTTGTCATAAAGGATCGGGGATTTAGGAATAAAATGGTGGTCATAAGGCTGTGTGCTAACTTGATTTCAAGTGCTATGAGTTAATTTTTAAATGCATTAATGCAGTCTATCACCAGATTTTTGAGACCCACTAAGATTACCGAATTTCAAATTGCTTATTTAGATAAGGAGGCTTCCAGTATCATAAGTAAACAAACTATTATAATGATAGACCCTCTCAACTTTCTTAAAATAATATCCAAATCTGTGAATCATACTTCACTCGATTGAAAAACAGAGAGTTAATCAACAAAATCTTGAGAGTGTAATAGATGTCATACCCCAACTCAAAATGTCTAATAATAAACATATACTCACATCCTTACAGGGACAAATGTGTAAAAGACATATAAGGCAGTAATAAAAGGCTAAGGATTGTACCTTTTTCAAGGCATGCAGCAGGAACCTCGGCTTCAACTGTAGAGACTTATTTATGTTGCGTACTGTTTCACAATTTCTATTTATATATTGTACGTCACTGTAATTTACCCAAGGGCTCTCTCCCTATATAAGAGACCCGAGGGCTCTATGGAATTATCATCTGAGTATTCTTTTACCCTAACATGGTATCAGAGCCCTAACCCTAACCTAGGGTTCTCTCCACCGCCGCCCCCCCACCCCCGCCGCCGCCGACCTCTCGAGCCCCTCCGCCGGGCCCCAGCCCCTCCGCCTCTCCACCGGGCCCCAGCCCCTCCGCCAACACCCTCCACCGGGCCTCAGCCCTCCGCCGGGCCCCAGCCCCTCCGCCGCCGGCCCTTCTTCGCCCCTTCCCCGGCCTCCAGCCGCCGCCGGGGAGCCCTTTCTCTCCGCCCAGCACCCCCAGCCGCTGCTGGGACCTCTCCCAGCCACCGTCTCGAGTTGGTAGAGGCTTCCAAAGCCTCTACTCGCCATCGGGGTACAGCTTCTTCACTCGGCCTCGGATAGATGTTGGATTCAAGTGCATAACGTCTACATATGCACTTGAATCCTAAAAGGTCTTGGTAGACAATATTTTCTTGGTCTATCAGTAGTTGTTCTTCTCCGGCATTATGTCGGAACAAAAGCTCGATATGCCCGTCATAGGTGCTTTCAAAGGTTCAGCACCAATCGTCAAAATGGACGGGACAAACTACGAACTGTGGGCAATGCAGTTCCTCAGTCTTATGAAGTCGTGTGGTAAGAAGCATATTCTTACCGAGAATGAACCGCCGGAGAAGACAGGGATCTATGCCTCATGTGAGGCTGATGATGCGTACGCCAAGGTGTGGCTCTCAGGTACGCTCACGACGGAGATAGCGAATGATGTCCTTCACCAGCCCACCGCTAAGGCGATGTGGGATATTTTGGCCATGACGTACTCTCAGGTACGCAACGAGACGAAGATGCTCCAGTTGCAGCACGATATATTTACCACGAAGCAGAATGGGAGGCCTCTTCATTCCCTGTACACGTCGCTTCGTGGCATGTTCGAGAGGCTCTATAGCACCATTCCGCTTACAGCCACGCCGGAACAGCAGAAGACGTTCCGCAACGCCACTATGGTTGGCGTCTTACTCGCTGCTCTGGACCCGGAGTACGAGGCAGCACGCTCTCAAATCCTAGCAGATGCCACCATCCCGCCGATGGAAGAGGTATACAGGAGGCTCAGTCGTGTACCTGTTCCGTCCAATACAGCGACTGCATCTCCGTCAGCAATGGCAGTTTCCAAGGGACGTGGTGGTTCGTCCTCATTTCGTGGCAGAGGAAGTGGTGGACGTGGCCGAGGAGGTCGCATACGCTCTACGTGCTCATTCTGTCGCCGCACTGGTCATTCAGAGGATACATGCTATTCCAAGCATGGCTTTCCTCCTTCTGCACGAGTAGCTGATCATGTTCAGGGTCCACCAGCATCTACTCCAGATCACAGGTTCAAAGAGTTGGTGGCACGACTTCGTGATATCATGCCACAATCATCATCAGAGGGTGCTGAAGTTTCTGATGTTGCGGCTTCGGCGTCAGCTAGTACATCTGCCTCAGCCAGTGCCTCAGGTAGTTCTTCAGTCTCATTTCATAGTCATGACCTCACAGGATGGATTGTCGACTCTGGAGCTACCCATCATCTATGCCGTGAGAAAGATATTCTGCAGTCCTACAGAGCTGTTCAGCCTGGTCGCTCTGTGCTCATTGCTGATGGCACTCATTCCCCTATCATCGGTCAGGGGGAGACGGCTTTGCTACCCTCTATGCACTTACAGAATGTGCTACATGCTCCTGAATTTTCTATGAACCTCTTATCTATTAGCCAGATTACACGTGATTTGCACTGTCGTGCTATTTTTGATCCATCGTCTGTTATTTTTCAGGACATACTAACGGGCAGGGTGATTGGTTGTGGTTCTGAGCACAATGGCCTCTATCGTCTCGTTCGTAACTCTTACGCTGGCGTCTCCTTGCATTCCCAGGGCTCCGTTTCTCCGTACACCTGGCATCTTCGGTTCGGTCATCTGCCGCTACAGAAGATGCGTCACCTCCTGCCTCAGATCTCTCCGAGTTCCTCTTTTTGTTGTGAAGCTTGTCAGTTAGGGAAGCACCATCGGTCTAGCTTCCCCAGTCGTCAGAGTCGGAGCAGTAGCTCCCCGTTTGAATTATTCCATATAGATATTTGGGGTCCAAGTCGTGTCCCGGATCATCAGGGGCACAGGTTCTATTTAGTGGTGGTTGATGATTTCTCTAGAGTGTCTTGGACTTTTCTTCTTAAGAATAAATCTGAAGCAGGAAATGTTCTTCAAAATCTTATTAATGAAGTTCAGAATGTTTTTTCATCTACTGTTAAGTATGTGCGTACTGACAATGCATTGGAGTTCTGCACTCGCTCTCTTGCTAGCTTCCTTTCTTCTAAAGGCATTGTTCACCAAACCACATGTGCTTACACCTCTCAACAAAATGGGGTTGCAGAACGAAAACATCGACATTTTCTTGATATTGCCCGCACATTACTTATTCAGAGTTGTGCACCATTATCCTTTTGGGGGGATGCTATACTCACAGCGTGTTATCTGGTCAATCGAATGCCTACAACTGTTCTTGGGGAAAAGTCCCCAATCTCTGTTCTTTTTCCCGACAGAGACTTGTTTACACTGACACCTCGGGTTTTTGGCACTGTTGCGTTTGTCCACCGCTTATCTCCGGGACTTGATAAGCTATCTCCTAGGGCTATCAAGTGCGTTTTTGTGGGTTACTCCAGGACACAGAAAGGATACCGCTGCTATGACCCTGTTCATGACAAGTACTATGTGAGTGCAGATGTTACATTTTTCGAACCTGTCATGTACTTCTCCCCTGCAGGTGACAGATTGGTCTCCTCCACATCACCAGATTCCAATGTCTATGTTCCACCACCTCCAAGCCTGGGCCCATTCTCTACTCCACCGACACCACCATCATCACCACCGCCACCACCCCCGCCACCACCCCCAGTTACTAAGTTCTATACGAGGCGAACAGGCCCTGCTCAAGCTACATGTCAACCATCCAACACGCCTCAGGTATGTTCTGATGTTAACACTGATGATGGGTTAAATATTGTGCCTGTACAGGAGCCTTTACCACAGGAGGAGGATCAACCGGTCCACACAGTTCTGGATGATTTGGACCGGCCTATTGCTCATAGGAAGCAGCGAAGACAGTGTGCCTCATATCCCCTGGCCTCTCATGTCTCCTTTCATCGTTTCACTGGGGATTTCCAGAAGTTTGCCGCTGTCGTATCGTCAGTGGAGATCCCACGGACATATCAGGATGCCATGAAGACTGAATGGTGGCGTCTAGCCATGGAAGAGGAGATGCGTGCCTTGCAATCTAGAGGGACTTGGTCTCTTGTCCCTATTCCTCCAGGTGCCTCTGTGGTGAGTTGCAAGTGGGTATTTACGGTAAAATATCATGCAGATGGTCGTCTAGACAGATACAAGGCCAGGCTCGTAGCACGAGGATTTACCCAGACATATGGGGTAGATTATTTGGATACTTTTTCACCGGTGGCGAGACACTCTACCCTTCGCATCCTCCTATCTGTTGCTGTGGTACGTAACTGGACAATTTTCCAGCTTGATGTTAAGAATGCTTTCTTGTATGGTGAGCTACAGGAGGAAGTCTACATGCAACAGCCACCCGGGTTTGCTGCTGAGGGGGAGACTCAGAAGGTGTGCAGACTTCATAAGGCTATCTATGGCCTTAAACAGAGTCCTCGAGCATGGTTCCAGAAGCTTTCCCAGCTTATTGAACGACAGGGGTTCAGAAGGTCAAATGCGGACCACTCACTGTTCGTCCGGAAGACCCCTAGAGGTACCATTGTTGTTATGGTATATGTTGATGACATATTGGTTACTGGAGATGATGCACAGGGGATTGAGATAACCAAGTCCATGTTGGGAAGCCAGTTCATTACAAAGGATCTAGGCACAATACGATATTTTCTGGGGATAGAGTTTGCAAGAAATGCACAAGGAATGGTGATGACTCAAAGAAAATATGTCACCGATTTGCTAGTTGAAACAGGAATGACTGGATGCAGACCTTCAAGTACACCTATGGACCCGAGCATGAAGCTGTACGATGATGATACCGAGGAGGTGGACAAGAGAAGGTACAGAGAAATGGTGGGTAAGCTCTTATACATCACTATAACTCGATCGGATATTGCCTTTGCAGTAAACCGGGTGAGTCAATTCATGGAGCAGCCGAGGCAAGTTCATATGGATGCCTTGTACATGATATTGAGATATCTGAAGTCTTCCCCAGGCACAGGGTTGCTATTCAAGAAAGATACAGATCTGTCTATTTCAGCTTGTGCAGATGCAGATTATGCAGGATGTCCAAGGGATCGTAAGTCTACTTCTGGATTTGCTATCTTCATAGGAAGCTCTTTAGTCTCTTGGAAAAGCAAGAAGCAGACTGTTGTGGCGAGATCCAGTGCCGAATCCGAGTACAGAGCCATGGCACAGGCAAGCACAGAAATGATGTGGGTTAAAGCAGTCTTAGAAGATCTGAATGTCGATGTCCCCTTGCCTAGGAACCTTCAATGTGATAATCAGGCAGCATTATTTATTGCCAACAATCCAGCCTTCCATGAGAGAACAAAACACATCGAGGTGGATTGTCATTATACTAGGGACATGATTCAGAAGGGCTTCATTTCCACGTCTCATGTCAGTTTAGAGGACCAGACTGCGGACATATTCACTAAGCCATTGCTCAGAGGACCTTTCCAGAGATGTTCTTCCAAGCTGAGCATGATAGATATCTATGCTCCATCTTGAGGGGGAGTGTAGAGACTTATTTATGTTGCGTACTGTTTCACAATTTCTATTTATATATTGTACGTCACTGTAATTTACCCAAGGGCTCTCTCCCTATATAAGAGACCCGAGGGCTCTATGGAATTATCATCTGAGTATTCTTTTACCCTAACATCAACAAATGCAAGATCAACAGCCAAGCAACTCCAGCTGTTGTTGTAGAAAAGAAAATAAAAAGAGGGTTGAAGCTCTTTCTCATGGTTGGGAAAAGTTGATTGGGAATTTGGAAGGAATGAAATGGGGGGAAGCGTGGGAGCCCTTACACTGAAATGGGAAGAGATTCTGAGAGAAAAGAAAGGCAATTGGGCTCTTATCGTTGGATTTTGGGGGAAAAGAAAGAGAAATTAGGTAGAGAAGGAAAGTTCATGGAACCTTCCCTTTTTTTTACATGTGACATCATTGATGACATCACATAGTGACATCAACAAGCTAATGCCATCAACGATGTCACCAAAATCCTAAATATTTTCTCTCCACATTTGTATTAATTGAAAATCTCATAAATTCACCGCATCTGCGCCTCAAGTTTCCGTATTCATTGCGCAATATCTCGATTTGATCGTCTCTGAATGACAATCAATATGAGTATAATTTTGATATACTTTTGATCGGGTATAAACGCCCGAATTTTTCGAGATATTGTTTTCGTTTATGGCTAAATTTTGTGATTTTAAAATAGCACATGATCTCCGATAAACGAACGGTCGATTCCGTTGGTCTTATTCGTTGAATCGGATTTTATGACGGTCTCGGTTTGTTTCGCGGTTTCTGAATTTCGTGTTGCGGCTCTTCCGCGACCAACTTTTAATCGATTGCGACCGAACAACATTTAATTTATAATTAATTGATCGATTTAGGTTATTTAATGTTGATTAATAACTTTATTGATTTATACAGACCCTAAATGGGTCAGGTTTGGTTTAATTGGATCTGGATGTTACACTAGGGTTGTAGTAGTCATGGTATTTTTTAGTTGATTCACCTTGATATTTGGGGTCCAAGTCGTTTCCCAGACCATCAAGGACAGATTTTAAATTGTTGTTGTTGATGATTTTTCCATATTATCTGGGGTATTTCTTCTTAAAAATAAGTCTGATGCCGGTCATGTTGTTCAGTCTTTTATCAATGAAATAAAGAATTTTATTTCCGCGAATGTCACATATTCGTTATGACAATACATTAGAGTTCTGTAATTTACAACTTTCTCAGTTTCTCAAAACTCTTGGCATTGTTCATCAACCTTCATGTACGTATACCTCTCAACAAAATGGGGTGGTTGAACGCAAACATCGTCATCTTTTGGATGTCACCAGAACCCTCTTAATTCAGAGTTGTGATCCCCATTCATATTGAGTAGATGCGGTTCTAACTACTTGCTACCTGGGGAATCGCATACCCTCGTCTATGTTAGGAAAGAAGATCTCATTCTTGATTGTATTTCCTGAGAAGGATCTTTTCTCCCTCACTCCTCGTGTATTTGGGTCAGTTGCCATTGTTTATCATATGCTTGTGTCTTTGTGGGGTATTCCAGGACTCAAAAGGGATACCATTGTTTTGATCATGTTCGATGGAAGTATTATGTCAGTGTTGATGTCACTTTCTTTGAGTCTATTACATATTTCTCTCCTACAGGTGACAGGTTGCTTCCTTTGGAGTTTGGAGAAGAGGTATGCGTGCCTCTTTCTCCAATTTCGTCTACCATGTGCATGACTCCATTTACCCATCTCCCACATAAGTGATGCATATAACAAATACTCCAACACTCCCCCTCAAGCTGGAGCATGTAATGCTCAGCTTGGACAAATAGAAAGAAGTCTCAACTCACGCTATAACACTACAGACAATATCAACTCACCGTGTACAATTGCCGGCTGTTGTCGATGGTGTTGCTTCTCATGTCATGCAGATGAGGAGGACGAACGGGCTGGAGTATGAGTCAAACTGAATCTCCTCGTCGGAGAGCATGTGCTCTATATTGCGCCTGTCAGAGTCACTACAACTAAAATGAGTCTTTACACGTAGAACTCTTGCATGCCATAACAATTTAGACAACTACTCCATCTTTGAAAAAATGGCTGAACTGAAAAACCGTGGAGTGCAATCCTCGCCGGAGTCCACGGTCGCTGGAGAATGGAGTCTGAAAGTCTCCTCGTCAGAGAACTGGGTCTCTCCCATCTGGCTCAGAGAATGGTACTCTACTCTGGAGTCCCTATGAAACCACATGAAACCCCTAGCTCACATGGCATAGGGAATGGGATCTCTACTCATGAGTCCCTATGAAACACATGAAAACTCTGGCTAAAACACAAAAGATGGAGACGACGTAAAAGATGGCAAACATGTACACATCTGAAAAAGACCGCATACATGTGCGTGTCTGGAACTGAAGACTCAGAATCTAAACATCGAGTCTGAAATCTGACAAAATATGTAGAGTCTGAAAATATGGCTGGTCTAGAATCTGGCATCTGACATGTGACTCTACATAATACTCCCCCTTTCTTCCATATTGGTCAGAATAACAAACATTGACCAATTTGGGAGAAGATAAGATAATGGGGAGAACAAAAACAAATAAGCTGTCGCATTCTTTCTAGCTTTTCTCAATCAATTTTTCTTCTTTATTTTTTTAAATCATTTTTCTCGACTTTTTCATTCCCTCTTTTTTTAATAGTTGCCGCCTCTTTTTTTCTAGTTAGTCGTTTCATTTTTTACGGCTTTTTACTTTTCTCTCTTTTTTGCAATTTTGCATAAGATTTTCCTTTTGTACACCTTTTCTCAATTTTTATAAATGGACCAAATAAGGCCCAAATAGAAACTGTGATGCTTCCTTTTTTTTAATTGCTTGCAGCACACGCACCTACTTCCTCTCCCTTTTTATTTTTATTTTTCTACATGTCACTCCTCTCTCTCTCCTTTTTTGGCCCATTTGGGCTTTACCCTATTTAGGGTTTCCCGATGGGAACCCCTTTCTCAACCACAATCGGGGCTTCTGCTGCACGTCGTCGCATGTGGGAGCTGCCGCTCCTGGAGGACCTCTGGAAGGGGAGCCGCAGGAGGATTAGAACCCATGTTGGCGACATCGCGCCTGGAGGTGTCACGCGGCTGGAAGGAGATGTGGGAGAGGCTCGAGTCTGGAGAATGAAGAGAGGAGGGGTAGTGTGATCGTCTAGAGAGGCGGCTCGAGCGCAACTTCGAGGAGATCGTTTGAGAATCGACACCAACCCCAAATATGCGGCTGATGATGTTACCTGGAGCTGGAGGGTGTCACCGCCTGAAGTTGCGGTTGAGATGGAGATGCGAGATGGCGATGTGTCGCCACTGGAGAGCGTGCCTTGGTGGCCTGGAGCTCCTGGATCCGATGGAGGAGGAACTACCTGGAGGAGATCTAATGGGTGGCGCTTCTTGGAAGAGAGGAAGACGCCGCCCACGTGCAATGGGGACCGCCGCTATATAAATATATATATATATATATATATATATATGCATGCTATGCGCAGTAGAGGAAGCCCGAAAATCGACTTGTCCTAATACCATTGAGAAGCATAAAATGAATAATACATAATCTTGAAAGATTGAGCGACTCTCGTGGAGACCAAAGGCGCGCGGCGGCAGTAGCGGGACTCAGGCGGTGGTCGACAAGCGAGGAAGTGGACTCTCCGGCGAGCAGGAGGCTCGCGAAGGTGGCTGGAGGAAGGTCTCGCATGCTAAACAAGGTCGGCAGTGCTTCCGTTGTGGCGCGCGTGGCCACATCGCGTCTGCGTGCCATGCACCACCGCGCTGCTTTTTTGTGGTCGTGTGGGTCATCGCATGTCTTCTTGCTGGTGTTCGGCGGCGGGCGGTCGCGGAAGGAGTCGGTTTGGCAGTCTTCGCGTGGGCTCGCAGCGCCCAGCTTCGCGTGCTCAAGCCGGTGGCTCGTTTGGCGTCCGCGATTCGCGTTCTTTTGCGCAAGTTGTTGGTGGCGGGAGTGCAGCGGTGGGGGAGGTGGGTGGCGCACCTGTGGGGATGCCGGGTAGTGTTCCTGCACCTGTAATGGAGTCAGGTCGTGTTCCTGCACCTGTGGGGGGGGACTCGGGTGGCGTTCCTGCACCTGTGGGGGGCTCCGGCATCGACGTGGGGGGAGGGGGGTATGCTTCGTTCTGCATGGCCGCCCCTGCGCATGGCTTCTCGGAGGAGGATGCGGTGTCGTGCGAGGCGTCGGTGTTTGAGGGCCTCGGTGGCGGGGGTGTGGTACGTGGGGATAGGGAGGAGAGGGTGCGTGAGGCGCAGGCGGTGGGGGTGGCGCGGCAGGAAGCGGGGATGCATGGTGCTGGGGGTGTAGCGGGCGTGCAAGCCGCTTCAGTGGGCCGATTCACAGCTGTGGGTGTCCGGCTCAGGCCGGGTCTGTCATGGGATGCCATTCGTTCATCTACGTTGGGTCTTCTGGGAGCTGACTTCTCCGGGGATTTCGTCGTTCTCGACGCGTCTCGATGCTGTCTTCGTGGGCTCTCCCCAGTGCAACGGGAGAGTCTCCTTCGTCGATCTGGCGATCTGGAAGTGTTTTGGCGCCCATTGTGCGTGGCGGATGGTGCGGTTTCTTCATCGGAAGTGTGCGTTGCAGAGGTTCGGGGGGTGCCTTTCCTCTCCCGCTCGGTCCATACGTTGTCGAAGGTGGTTGCTCGATGGGGGCAAGTTCTGGCAGTTCTGGACGACGGCTTGGCGTCGGGTGCTGATTGGACTTGTGCGACGATTCTTCTTGAGTGCTCTCCACGGTTTATTGAGGCTATGGCTGGCAAGGTCCTCTTCGAGAAGCTTCTTCTGGGATCCTGGTCTTTCAAGGTCGAATTCTTTTTCGCCATCGCCGGTGGCGGACCCTACGCTGTCTTCCTCGGCCTTGCGCGGTGGTGGATCGGCCTCTCGGCCTGGGGGGGACGCTTGGGCTTCTCCTCTCCACGTGTCTTCTTTCCGGGATGTGTTCGAAGCGCCGCATGGAGAGGGCACCGGTTCGGGGGTGTCGTCTGCGGCACCTAGGGACGCGCGTGCACGTCCTGGCACTCGTGATTTGGTGGTTGTTGATTTTCCCGAGGTTGATATGACTCCTTCAACTCCTTCCGTTCTGTCGAGGGACTCTTTGCATTCAGACTTCTCTTCACGCGTGGCAAGCCTCCCGTTGGTCCCATCTTTCGGATCCGGACCTTTCTCGGATGGAGACTCCTCTTGGGTGCTTTCGGAGCTGGGCGCGGGTTCGGAGCCCGTTTGTTGGACCTCAGAATTTATTTGTCCCCAGCCCATTAGTGCGGTGCCCTTCAGCCCGCTGGCACTTCTAGAAGATATTTACTCCAACTCTGTCTTGATGTCGGCTGCTTCTGATTCATCCCCGAGCGACCCTTCTGCCACTATATCCCCACGCCGCGGTGTGCCCTCTAAGCGGGGTTCGTCGGCGGGTGGCGGGACTTCAGGGATCTCTTTGGCCAACTTCTATGATGGCGCTTCTTTCGATGTGCTTGTCGTGAACTCCCCTCCTTCAAGATTTGGTCGAAGCTACAGTCGAAGGCGGTCCTCTCGCCTTGGAGATCCTATCTTTTCTCCACCCCTTGAAGGATTTTCTTCTTTGGTGTTGCGCGAGGCCGTGGCGGAGGCGGCGGGACTTACTCGCGTGGTGGGGCGCTCGAATAATGCTCTATGATTTTTACATCTCGGGATGTTGTGCTATCAGGGGCCCAGTTGTTGTTTATGAAGATTTTGTCCTGGAATGTGCGTGGTCTTGGCGACCTACACCGTCGCCGCACCCTGGGTGCGCGTCTTGTTGAATGGGATTGTGACGTCGCCTTTGTTCAAGAAACCAAGTTGCCAGCGTTGGACGTTGACTTGTGGCGGTCATTCGGTGCTCGTCAAATGGATGATTTTCGCTCGTTGGACGCGACTGGCGCGAGCAGTGGAATCTTTGTGGCATGGCGTTCCTCGCGCCTTTCCTTCTCTTCCATGAGGGTGGGGCGGCACTCTCTCTCTGTGGTGTTGACTTTGATTAATTCAAATATGCGCGTCGCTGTTACTTGTGTCTATGCTCCTAATTCTCATATCGACCGCCGGGAGCTTTGGGAGGACTTACGGGAGGATGCGCTCGCTTTTGGCGACTTGCCTTGGCTGTTGGGAGGCGACTTCAATGTTACGTTGCTCTCCCAGGACCGCCCACGCGGTCGCGGGGGAAACGAACCCGGCTCCGGTGATTTTATGGAACTCATTAACGATCTGGGTTTGGAGGGGCTCGGGCCCAATGATATCTCATACACTTGGAGGTCTAATGCGTCTAGATCGCGAATCGATCGTTTTTTTGCGAATATTCGATTGATGGAGGCCTTCCCTTTATGCGCGGTTAGCTCTCGACCGCGGTCTTTCTCTGATCACAGCCCCATTATTTGGGACTCCGGGGATGATCAGCGTCCCCGTGGCATCTTCCTCTACGAGCGGTGTTGGCTTATCGAGTCGGGGTTCAAGGATATCGTGCGCAATCATTGGGAGCAGAACATCTTTGCGGGCACTGCTGCACGTCATTTTGATCAAAAACTTTCTTCCCTCCGTAAGGTCTTGGCTTCTTTTAAGAGGGAATTGCGTCAGGCTCGTGTCGCCGCGCGCAAGGAGGCTGATGATGTGGTTATGAGGTTGGATATCCTTGAAAACGAAAGGGAGATGCTTCCGGACGAGTTGGCCGAGCGTGCTGCGGCGGCGGCGCAGGCAAGGTTGGAGGATCGGAAACGGTCGATCGAGTGGCGTCAACGCTCGCGTGTGCGGTGGCTTAAGGAGGGGGATGCCAACACTGCGTACTTCCACAGGGTGGCGAGCGCCCGACGGCGCTCCAATTTTCTCTCCTCTATGCACATCAATGGCGAGCACATCCAGGGGGAGAGGGAGTTGGGGAGGCTGTGGGGGACTATTTTCGGGGTGTGTTCGGGAGCCATGCTCCGCGGCGGTGGCGGTGGTCGGGCCATGGGGCCCCCGTTCTTCCTGTTGCCGAGGCGGAGGCGCTTTCTAGGCCGTTGTCTTTGGAGGAGCTCCGTGGGGCGGTCTGGGACCTCAACTTTGACACTGCGCCGGGGCCCGACGGCTTTCCGGTGTCTTTCTATCAGGATTTCTGGGACGTTGTTGCTCTTGATGTTCTTGATGTCGCTCGGGAGTTCTACGTGGGGAATCGTGGCTTTGATAAGCTTAACAGGGCTATTATTGTTCTCATTCCAAAGTCTACCTCTGCCAGCCGAATTGAGGATTTCCGGCCAATCTCCATTTCGAATGCGATTTATCTAATCATTGCAAAGGCTTTGGCCAAACGGCTCGTCCCTCTACTCGATTCGCTTATATCGCCCTATCAGGCTGCATTTGTTCGCGGGAGGCAAATTGTTGATTGCTACGCAGTGGTCTTAGAGATAATCGAGGCGTGGCGCAAGAATGATTCGAAAGGGATCTTATGGAAGATTGACTTTGCGAAGGCCTACGACACGCTCGATTGGAGGTTTTTGTGGTCCGTGCTTTCGAGGAAAGGGTTCCCTTCGGTATGGATTTTGTGGATGAGGCATTGTGTGACCACGGCCTCACTCTCCATTCTTCTCAATGGTTGCATGGCTGGGGAGTCTTTCCAATCTCGTAGGGGGGTTCGTCAGGGTTGTCCCCTTGCTCCCCTATTGTTTGTATTGGCGTTCGATGTTTTGCCACGAATGATCGATGGGGTGGTCGCGGCCGGCCTTTCTCGCGGGTGCTCCTTTGGCGGTTACCATGTTCCTCTTATTCAATTTGCCGATGACACAATATGCTTCATCGAGGGTGGTACGTCGAGTGTTTCCAGTATGGCGACTACGCTTCAGTTATTCAGCGAGCTTTCGGGCCTCCAAATCGATGGGCTTAAATCCAAGGTCGTCCCCTTCTCTATGTCCCCGGAGGAGGTTGGGGAATGCGCGCGGCTGCTGGGTTCTCCTCCCGCTGCTCTACCTTTTGATTACTTGGGCCTTCCTTTGACGATGGGCCACGCTCGCATCCGCGACTGGCGGGTGGTTGTGGAGCGGATGGAGGCTCGATTGGCCGGGTGGCGGGCGCGCCTTCTTTCCCGCGGCGGTCGGTTAGTGCTACTCAAATCTGTGCTCTCCTCCATCCCTATTTACTTTTTCTCTGTGCGAGGGATGCCGAAGGGGGTGCGATCTAGATTGGAGAAGTGTTTGCGGGGTTTTTTGTGGGGGAAGAAGGGGGGTGGGGGAAGGGGCGTGCATCTTGTGGGGTGGGATGCGGTCACGAGGCCCAAGCGAGAGGTGGTGTTGGGCGTCAGGCGGCTGGAGGCGGTGAACGATGCCCTCTTACTCAAGTGGGCGGCGAGGGTTTGGGGTAGGGAGGAGAATTTCATGTTAAATTGCTTGAGGGAGGCGGCGGGCGTTGACTTCCCTTCTGTTTTTCGTGGGGGTATCGAGGGCCAACTATCACCTTTTTGGCGTGGCGTGGTGAACGCCCTTAGCCGGTGCAGACTTTCTTTTGCTCTTAAGCTCGGTGATGGTAGCTCCTTCCGCTTTTGGGAGGAGGATTGGACCGGGAGGGGTGCCCTTCGGGCCCTTTACCCTCGGCTGTTTGCTTTGGTCATCGACAAGGACGTCAAGGTGGCTTCTTGCTGGGATAGTGCGTACTGGTGCCCCTCAATTGCTGAGAATCTATCGGACCAGCGGTTGGAGGATTTCGTCTCTCTTATGAATGTTCTCGCTGATGCTCCCAGGCCTTCTCTTCATCGTGATCATTTGGTTTGGAAGGATGGCCCGTTCTCTACCCGTAAGGGGTACCTGGCTCTTTTACCCCACTCTTCCGAGGATGATGCCACTTTCTTGAGGGATTGCAGATTTTTGTGGGGTCTCAAGCTACCGGAGCGCATCGGAATATTCCTTTGGCTATTACGTCGTGGCCGCTTGTTAACTCGGAACCGCTGTGCTATTATGTTTCCGAATTCCTCCCCCACCTGTGGCCTTTGCACTTGGAGGCGAAAACCGTGGACCACTTATTCTTCCATTGTGGATGTGTTTGTGCCCTGTGGGATGAGTTGGGATGGCTTAACCTGTCCTCCTTTGCTTCGCTTTGCGTTAGCCTGGTCAACGCGAGGGATCGACCTCGGGAGGTCTTGCTGGTGCCAATCGCGACGCTTTGGAGCATCTGGCTGGGAAGGAATGAAGCCCTTTTCGCTCGGCAGCGGTTCTACTTGGAGAATATTCGTATTTCGGCCTCGGGGTTTCTTCTTGATTGGTGATCTACTTAGTATGACATTTTTGTAGCGGGGGTATCTTATCTTATCTTGGGTACCTTCCGCCTTTTGTTTTTGGTATTCCTGTTCGTCCATTCTCACTTGTAAGTACTTCCCTATCTTTCTCTTAATGCATTGGGGCGAGCACCGTTGAGTGCGTCCCCCTTTTTTGAGCCTCAAAAAAAAAATAATACATAATCGAATAAACAGGAAAATATAGAATTGTGTGGAACCCTACTCCCTCCTAAAAAGTGGGACAAAACATTGGGGAAGCCACAATGGCCAGCTATTGCATTATATTTCTTAAGAAATACAAGAGGTGGGACTATAGGCAATACCGGACTAAAAGGAGAATAGTGTAATTGGATTTCAAAAAGATTAAATTACCCATCTCAACACAATCTAATTGTTAACGTCAATTGACAAAAATAGCCATCAACATATTTTTCTATTTTCATTAATTTTCATGTTCTTTATTTCTATTTGTAACTCTTCGAGGACTATTATGTAATTACCACCTATTTGTCCCTAAGGGTTTCACATTATACAATAAGTCATACGCCATGAATGTAACATCCGGATCAGCACAAACCTGAAGCCGATCGGATTTTGGTTTGGTCAATGCTAAACAACCTAAATCGATCAAATCGAGAATTAAAAGTCGTTCGGGCGAAAGCGATCAAAAATCGATCGCATCGTAAAAAAGATAGAAATGAAAACCCGATTAAAATATTATCCTTACATTAATTAATAAATTAAGAGTAAAATAAAGTATCACCTCACTAATTCCTTATTAAGACTCATAACCTGATCACAATGACAAGAAAACAATATAAATACTTATTGGCCTTAATTTCTGTAGGAAAGTGTTATAAATGAGAAATATTGGGATAATGAATAATCAGGGGGAAATACATGCGAATAAATTGAGAACTTTTTTCTACGCACGTAGTCGTAGAATCTTTATTCATACATGTCTATCTACTTGCTTTCTTTTGCACATAAAAAATTACTTACTATTCTAAACTGCGGGTTGTATTCACATTTGTGGCATCCTCTTCTTCCCTACATGTTTTGGCAGGCAAGGAGCCTGCAGTATAGTAGCAAGTTGATGACTTCCGGAGACTGTGTTTATACGACGGTATGGTTTCTTCAACTCTCACGTACATTTGTATATACTTATGAGAATTAATGAAAAGAAATATCGGTGGCACTTACTAGTGTTTTGTTCTGTGGTTGATACAATATTACTTGAATGTGAATGTCATGTGCAAAAGCAAAGCAACGCAAAAAAATTCCCCTTAATTTCATAACTCAGTGAGATCGCTTATAAATGAAATAGTGCAAATTGCGGCGTAAACGGGTGCACAGATCCGAAGGTGTCAATGAATAATATTCATTCCATTGCATGCTCATTTTTTCTCCACACTAACAGGGTGGGATTATGTTTGTGTTCCACATGGATGAAACATTAAATTCAACATTGTAACTTTTCCTTCCAGCATCCAATTTAGCTTTCCTAAAATTCAAAAATTCCAATCAACTTCCCTCAAATTCCACATTTTGGCTCCAATCAAAGGTCAATAGCCAAAGGAGGAAGGATCCTTCTACCAATTGTTTCAGAATTTAAGCTTTTGAGCAGTGAACTTAGGAAAGCAATCGACAGTTAGAGAATGATTATTTTTCATGAAAAAGTTTCGAACGAAAAAAAACTGCCAAGGCCTAAGATATAGGAGTAATTAGAGCCAAAATAAGTTTCCTTGTATTGTCAAAATTGCATGTTTTCAAGCTTTCAACAACTGCCAGTGTGAATGTGAATAAGGGTGGCATCTCAAGAGATTTGAGTTTAACTTCAACATATCAAGTCTAATTCCAAGTGCGGGGTATTTTTAGATATAATATTACAGGGATTTGTAGAATTCAGTGGACATAGATTCTCTATCACCAAGCGACATCAACATCGCTCCTTGTTTTCTTTGATTTTGTACTAATCTTACAGCTGGTCATAAAATTATAAAATGCATTCTTCAAGCAAATGATGCACTCAAAAATTTATCTGCAAATTTAGCATCAGAATTTGCAGTAGAATTTCCACTTTCGAGAAAACACTTACATGTAGATAAGTAATCATGGCAGCGAGGCTTTCTGGGAGTCCCTCGAAGCTTTCTCGGCCTATATAAGTCATAGCTCTTGTTGAATCGCCTACTGAGAAAGGCAGAAAGTAAAGTTCATCTGAGATTTTTCACTTATTAATAATTATATTCTCCTATTTAAATCCACACTAATTAGGTTGTAATAATATATTGTTTGTTGGAGGTTATGTGATAAGTAAGATTCAGAGATCAAGCCATGTGCATATGGCATGCCAATTTATAATGGCATGCCCCCTGCAAGTCTGGTATTCACACACTTGGAATGTAGTTCTCTTGGTGCCGAGGGCAATGTCGCCAACATACAACACATGCTACTGTTGGTTGCGAGATAGGAGGGGACATGTAGCTCCAATTGTCCATACCCCCCCCCCCCCAATTTAGCTTTTTACATTGTCTATTTTTATATATGTTGGTAAAATTACAGTAGAATTTATCACTTAACTGGCTAAATTATTTACTTTGTAATTGGTATTGTCCAGTTACGAACTTAAAATAATAGAGATGATAGAGATTTAAACATCATAGTTCGATTTCACATGACATGTGTCATGCATGAATTCTTAGGTTTTGCAACAAACGGTATTTGTAATTTATTTCAGGCAGGGAATGGGTTGGATATAGATTGAAGATTTATGGATCAGTTAACAAGTATGTGGTCTTTGTAGTCACAACAACAACAACAACAAAGCCTTTTCCCACAATTAAGTAGGGTCGGCTACATGGATTCTTCGCCTCCATTCAGATCTATCTTGGGTCAATTCCGGGCTTATATCCACAAAACAAAGATCCCTTCGTATGGTCTCTTTCCAACACTATGTGGTCTTTGTAGTCAAAAAGGCAAAAGTTGATATTTGATCTGCATCTTATTTTAGGAGCTAATTTGGCTATCCAATGACTGAACCTCAACAAGCAAATGATCTCCTGATCAGACAGATATTTTCAATCCTTACTGCACCAAGTGGCATGACTGTCACCAACAAAAGTAGCAGAACCACTCCTAGAGCTTCGATCAATAGAACTGGCAAGTTCAACATCAACATAGGCAAAGACATCAGAATGTCCACCTTTGACATAAAAAATGCCCGGGAAAGGCGGCAAGGCAACGTCATTTTGGTGGGTAAACTAGGTCACTCTATAAACTAACCTACCTTGTTGATAACATACGAAATATGGGTCTAGTAACAACTAGATAAAGAAGCTCGCAAATAAGGCACATGTATCTTCTTAAGTCTTCAAAAAAAACATAATTAGGAGCAATGTCTTGCATATTGGAACCAAAAAGGGCTTGTAAGCAAGTAAAGCAGCCTTTTTGAAAATATCAAGGAGCCATCCATTAGGGCAACAAAGTCATCCCAGATGCTTGGTGGCATCAATCTTGTTAGAGTAATTATGTTATTTGGTCTTTTATTATTCTTTTTCTTGTAATTTACCCGTAGAGCTTTTCTCCTATATAAGAGAGCTCTAGGGTTAGATGAATTATTATCTTGCTACTTCCCTCCAACATGGTATCAGAGCGACGGTCCTAGACCGGAGTTCTCGAAACCCTAACCCTAACCCAGCCCCACCCGCCGGCCTCTCTCTCCCTCTCTCTCGATTGGCGCCGCCTCACGCGCCGCCGCAAGCGCGGCTGGGCTGCTGCTCCTCCAATCGAGAGCCTGCTTCTTGTCGCGCGCCTCCTCTCGTGCGATGCCCCTGATCGCGCCTCTTCTTGCGCGACGCCCCTGATCGCTCTTCTCTTCTCATCGCGCGCTTCTCTTGCGAGGCTTCCCTGATCGCGCGCTTCTCTTGCGAGGCTTCTCTCTGAACGCGCGCTTCTCTGTCGATTGAGCGACGCAAAGCCCTGTCTCTCTCATCTCGCCCTGTGCGGCGCAAGGCCTGCAGCCCTCTGGTGCCCTCACGCAGGAATCCTCTCGCCTGGACATCTCGCCTGGACATCTGGCGATCCCTCTGTAGCGCCACTATCTTTTTTTTTCTGGCGATCCCTCTGGCGATCCCTCTGTAGCGCCACTATCTCTCCTAGCGATTCCCTCTGGAGACCAACTTTGGAGACCATCTCGCCTGTGCACGCAAGTTCTGGAGCCTTGAATCCTGTAGCACCTTCCCTGTGCATGCAAGTCAGCGGGTTGTCAACCCCTGCAGCGCGCCTTCCTGTGCACACAAGTCATGTGCGTGTGCACTATATGCCCTAGCCGTGCTTCCTTAAATGCACATGTTCTGTGCGCGTGACCGCTTTGTGTCTATGTACAAGTAGACATCATCATCTGACTGTGTAACCCCAGTACAAGTTATTGTTGTCATCATGTCAGACAACAAGGTAGATTTTCCATCTCTGGGTGCCTTCAAAGGTCCAGCACCCGTTGTGAAGATGGATGGTACGAACTATGAACTGTGGGCAATGCAGTTCATGAGTCTTATGCAGTGCAATGGCAAGAAGCATATCCTCACACAAGAGGAACCTGTGAACAAGACTGGGGGTTAATGCCTCATGGGAGGCGGATGATGCCTATGCGCGTGTTTGGCTATCCGGTACTGTGTCCGTGGAAATAGCCAACGACATTCTGAGTCAACCCACTGCGAAGGCTATGTGGGATATCCTGGCAGCCTCATATTCTCCGGCGAAGAACGAGTCAAAGATCTTACAACTGCAGCATGACATCTTTACCTCGAAGCAGAACGGGCGTCCTCTTCATACCCTGTACACATCTCTGAGGGGTATGTTTGAGAAGCTACACGGGTATATTCCATTGACAGCTACACCAGAGCAGCTCAAAGCATACAGGGACTCCGTGATGACTGGAGTGTTTCTAGCAGCCCTTGATCCGGAGTATGATGCCGCCCGAGCACAGATTCTTACAGATGCCACCATACCACCTATGGAGGAGGCCTATCGCAGGTTGAGTAGACTCTCAATATCTCATGGTGGAGTTCCGACACCTTCAGCCATGGCTTCTTCTCGCGGCAGAGGAGGCTATTCTCATTTCAGAGGTAGAGGTGGTCGTGGTCGAGGAGGAGGTAACAAACCTCCTAGACAGCCGTGCACTTACTGTCGCAGGACTGGACACACTGAGGAAACATGCTATTCTAAGCATGGGTTTCCTACTACTACGGCACGTATGGCGGAGCAGGCTCAGCAGGAAGGGGGTCCTTCCCTAGTCGCGGATCAGAGGTTTGAGGAGTTAGTATCGAGACTCCGAGAGATCATCCCTAGCCAGGGATCAGCTGGTAATTCAGGATCTTCAGAGATGGCCGGCTCAGCATCAGCATCCTCTTCAGGTACGACGTATGCACTTACTAGTTGTTACAGAGCAGATCTATCAGAATGGATTATGGACTCAGAAGCATCTCACCATTTATGTGGTGACAAAAATCAATTGGATGAGTTTAATGCGGCTCAGACAGGACGCTCCGTGGTAATTGCTGACGGAACACACTCTCCCATTACTGGTCAGGGGGAGGTGCAATTGACTCCTGGGATACGACTTCAGAACGTTCTTTATGCTCCTAATTTTTCCATGAATCTTCTATCCATTAGTCAGATCACCAAAGATTTACACTGTCGTGCCATATTTGACCCATCTGCTCTTGTGTTTCAGGACATACTAACGGGCAAAGTGATTGGAACTGGCTGTGAGCAAGGGGGTCTTTATAGACTGGTGCAATCTCCGTATGCTGGTGTCTCTTCTATGAAGGTTGGATCGGTGTCACCCTATACTTGGCATCTTCGCTTTGGCCATCTCCCGTTGCAAAAGATGGTCCATCTTCTTCCGCAGATCTCTCCCAAGTCTAATTTTCAGTGTGAGGCATGCCAACTTGGCAAACATCACAGGTCGTCTTTTCCAAGTCGTATAGGTCCAAGTCGTCATGGTCTGTTTGAAATGCTACATTTTGATATTTGGGGTCCCAGTCGTGTCCCTGATCTTCAAGGACACAGGTTTTATCTTGTTGCTGTGGATGACTTTTCTAGGTTATGTTGGGTTTTTCTACTTAAAAATAAGTCTAAAGCTGTGTCTGTTATCCAGTCTTTCATTATTGAAATAAAAAATATTTATTCTGCTAGAGTGAAGTTCATACGGTCTGATAATGCTCTTGAATTATGTAGTTCTCATATCTCCAAATTTCTTATGTCTCATGGAATTGTGCATCAGAAGTCATGTGCTTACACTTCCCAACAAAATGGGGTAGCGGAGCGGAAACATCGTCATTTGTTGGACATTACCAGGACCCTTTTGATTCAGAGTCGTGCCCCTCACTCCTATTAGGGGGATGCGGTTCTAACTGCTTGCTACCTGGTCAACCGTATGCCTTCGTCGGTGTTAGGAGAAAAGATCCCATTCTTGACTGCGTTTCCCGAGAAGGATCTTTTCTCCCTAACACCTCGTGTCTTTGGCTCTGTTGCATTTGTTCATCTCTTCTCTCCTGGTCTTGACAAGCTCTCTCCCAGAGCTGTCAAATGCATTTTTGTCGGTTATTCCAAAATCCAAAAAGGGTATCGGTGTTTTGATCCAGTTAGACGACGGTACCATGTTAGTGCTGATGTCACCTTCTTTGAATCCATTATGTATTTCTCTCCTACAGGTGACAGCCTCACTCATTCAGATGAAGGAGATGATATTTATGTGCCTCCTCCACCATCTATTCCATGCTCTACTCTGCCGCCACCACCACCACAGCCTATCCCACCACCACCACCACCACCACCTTCTACTTTTTATCCTCAGGTCTATCAGCGTCGACCCTCTGCTCATGTGCCTCCTCCATCATCCAGCACGCCCGAGGTATGTAATGAACATTTGAGTAATACTAATGGCACGGGTGATTTGCATACGCAGACAGATGTACAGGGCACAGATGATACTACCCCTCCTCCAGCTGATGATCTTGATCTTCCTATTGCCCATAGAAGGCAAAAGCGTGCGCGGACAATGAATCCCAAATATGGGATGGACTTTGCATCACAGGCTTGTTTGGAGCGGTTGTCCCCGGAGTTTCGCAAGTTCGTCCTTGGGTTATCAGCAGTGGAAATCCCAAGGTCATATCAGGAGGCACTACAGAGCAGTCCATGGCGGTTGGCTATGGAAGAGGAGATGGCGGCGTTGCAGTCACGTGGTACGTGGAGTGTTGTGCATCCTCCACCAGGTGCGTCTATAGTCGGAAGCAAATGGGTTTTTACTGTTAAGCACAGGGCTGATGGTACGGTTGATAGATACAAAGCCAGGTTGGTGGCTCGTGGTTTCACCCAAACATATGGTGTGGACTATCAGGAGACGTTTTCTCCAGTAGCCCGCCATTCTACCTTACGGATTCTCATTGCAGTTGCCTATTGTCCGTGACTGTCCCCTGTTTCAGTTAGATGTCAAGAATGCTTTCTTATATGGTAACTTGCAGGAAGAGGTCTATATGCAGCAGCCACCAGGGTTTGCTGCTGAGGGGGAGTCCAGTATGGTGTGCCGTCTTCATAAGGCCATATATGGCCTGAAACAGAGTCCACGGGCTTGGTTTCAGAAGCTCTCAGAGTTGATTGAACAGAAGGGCTTCGTCAGATCTACAGCAGATCATACTCTCTTTGTAAAGAGAGACCAGCAAGGTACTGTGATCATCTTAGTCTATGTGGATGATATTGTTATCACTGGTAATAATAAGCAGGGCATTCAAGCAGCCAAGGATTTTCTTAGTGAGCAGTTTGTTACGAAGGATCTGGGCTCACTTCGTTACTTTCTAGGATTTGAGTTTGCAAGAAATGAGCAGGGCATGGTAATGACACAGCGGAAGTATGTTACTGACCTGTTATCTGAGACAGGAATGGCAGGATGTAGACCAGCTACTACTCCTATGGATCCTAATGTTAAACTCTATGATGATGACTCTGAGGAGGTGGACAAGAGACGGTATAGAGAGCTCGTGGGGAAGTTGCTATATGTCACTATTACCCGACCAGATATATCCTTTGTTGTCAGTAGGGTAAGTCAATTTATGGAGCAACCCAGACAGGCTCACATGAATGCTGTTTTTATGATCTTGAGATATCTGAAGTCGTCTCCAGGTGCTGGTCTTCTGTTTAGGAAAGATACCTCTATATCTGTCACAGGTTGTGCTGATGCGGACTATGCTGGGTGCCCTAATGATAGAAAGTCTACTTCAGGCTTTATTGTATTTGTTGGCAGCTCACCAGTAGCATGGAAGAGTAAGAAACAGAATGTCGTGGGCTCGATCCAGTGCAGAGTCAGAATATAGGGCAATGGCCCAAGGTAGTGCTGAGATGATGTGGGTTAAATCGGTTTTGAATGATTTAACTATTGAAGTACCTCTTCCTATGCATCTTAAATGTGATAATCAGGCAGCCTTGTTCATAGCCAATAATCCAGCGTTCCATGAAAGGACAAAGCACATTGAAGTGGATTGTCATTTCACACGAGACTTAATTCAAAAAGGGCTTATTTCAACTTCTTATGTATCATCAGGAGAGCAGATTGCAGACATGTTCACCAAGGCTCTTGCCAGAGGTCCTTTTCATCTATGTTGTTCCAAGCTGAGCATGATAGATATATATGCTCCAGCTTGAGGGGGAGTGTTAGAGTAATTATGTTATTTGGTCTTTTATTATTCTTTTTCTTGTAATTTACCCGTAGAGCTTTTCTCCTATATAAGAGAGCTCTAGGGTTAGATGAATTATTATCTTGCTACTTCCCTCCAACAAATCTCAAGAAGTATCTTAGGTGACCAAGGTCCTTGGTAATAAAAATCTGCTGAAGAGATCCCTTTTGTCTCTTAAATGCCATGTAAGTCATCATCGGTATCAATTATATCACATATACAGCAAGAGTAACAATGTAGGTTTGTTGTCATTGAATAAAAATTGATTAGCCAAATAGAATCTTGGTGAATCTCATAATACTAATATATGTGGTGATCCTACCAAACCAGTACAGGGGTTTTGCTTAATATGCAAGCACATTCCTTTTTCACAATGTAACCAAGTGAAGGAGACATCTAAACCTCATTTTCAAGTCACCATATAGGAATGTATTTTAAACATCCATGTTGAGATGCCTTGAATCTGAACTAAAAAGCCTGACTTTGCAGAGCCCATTGTGTGACCCCCCATGTCACTCACAAAACAGGGATCTCTCTACCCAATCAACAAGCTTGGGGTATGGAAGTGGGGGACAGGTCGCCCCCACCCCCATATAAGGGCTCAGAAGAACACCTCCTGAACAGCATTTAGATTATGGGTCCTTGTGTAGTGTTACTAGAGCTAGAGGATCCCCATATTTGTGTGTGTGGGGGGGGGGGGGGTGTTCTACCCGCCATATTAGAGTGAAACCCAATGCCGTTGTGATCCTTGTGGATGACATAGTCCAATTAAGGGTCAATCTCGTAAATATTGTGATATGGTTTTTTGTAATTGCTTATATGCATCTTTGATTTGTGTTCAACTTTGGTACCATATCAAAATGGGCCTTTTCTTTTAAATTTTTGAAATATGGGACAATTTAAATCAAATCTGAATTGACTGTCATTTATATAAATAATCAATAAACGATATTGCGAAGATTCTATAAACACTTACTCGAAATCTCATTATAAGATTCCATTGTGGAGAATCATCAATAATTTTTTTTGAGAAATTGGTCGTGATAGACCTGATTCATGCATAATATCATGAAAAATAGATATCATTTTTAGATTGATGCCTAGTATCGACAATGAGTTTGAAAGGTATCCAAAAGGGAGAGAAGGATACCTATCTAGGTGTTTTCGCAACTCAATCATGTATGATAAAACTATTAAAGATTTAAGATTTTCAACTTTGTCTAGAAGTCACCGGAGGCTCGGCGGTCGTTTTGTGCTTGTTTACTTGTCTTTTATTTGTTTTCTACTTCTACTATGCACAACAAACAAGAATCAAATCTTTCGTACCCGTCCAAAGTAACGATGAGATGATGCCAAATAATATAAAGATCAAGAAGTTCATCGGAAGGTCAAGATATTTGCCTTTTTTGAAGCAATAAGACGTATGGACGCCATTTGAAAACAATATGGCAAAAGCACTCGAGCCCTCAGAGTTAGTGTAAGAGAAAAAGACATACTTAATGATTATGTTGACTCCGGCGGACAAGATCATCATGGAAATCGCAAATGAGAAAATTGATGCAAGTATGTGGTTGAGACTTGAGTCTACAAAACCAACACATTGTTAAAGAAGTGTTTGTTCTTACTCTGAAAGCAAAGAGGTACTCATTTATAAAAGCATATGGATTGCTTAAATCTATTGCTTTCAGATTTTAGATTGATAATGCTAAAATATAAGATGAGGATGCTGCTTTCATTCCATCTGTATCAATCCCACCACCATTTACGTACTTTGTTTAGTCATTTATAGTCAACATGGAGGAGATTACTCTTAAAGAAGTTCAGTTAGTCTTCGCAAACTTCATCGTATGGCTTCTACAAATCGTAAAGATGCACAAAATGCAGGGTTGTGACAACCAGCAAGAAGAATCACGGTGTTTTTTGTACAATACGAATTGCTTATGGGGGGCATTTATACGGGGAGGTACAATGCAAACCTGTTATGGTTATGGTTGTCCTCTATATTATTGTTCTACCACCATATTAGAGTGAGACCCAATGCCGTTGTGGACGACATAGTCCAATTAAGGGTCAATCTCATAAATATTGTGACATGGTTTTTTGTACTTGCTTATATGCATCTTTGATTTGTGTTCAACTTTGGTACCAAATCAAAATGGGTCTTTCCTTTTAAAATTTGGACAATTTAAATCAAATCTGAGTTGATTGTCATTTATATTAATAATCAATAAATGAAACTTCGAATATTCTATAAACACTTACTCGTAATCTCATTATAAGATTCCATTGTGGAGAATCATCAATAATTTTTTTTGAGAAATTGGTCATGATAGACCTGATTCATACATAATATCACGAAAAATACATATAATTTTTAGATTGATGCCTAGTATCGACAATGAGTTTGATAGGTATCCAAAAGGGAGAGAAGGATACCTATCTAGGTATTTTCGCAACTAAATCATGTACTATAAAACTATTAAAGAATTTAAGCTTTTCAACTTTGTCTAGAAGTCACCAGAGGCTCGGCAGTCGTTTTGTACTTGAACTAGAATCAAATCTTCCGTACTCGTCCAAAGTAACGATGAGATGATGCCACATAATATAAAGATCAAGAAGTTCACCGGAAGGTCAAGATATTTGCCTTTCTTGAAGCAATAAGACATATGGGTGCCATTTGAAAACAATAAGGCAAAAGCACTCAAGCCCTCAGAGTTTGTGCAAGAAAAAAAGACATACTTAATGATCATGTTGGCTTTGGCGAACAAGATCATCATCGAAATAGCAAATGAGAAAATTGATGCAAGTATGTGGTTGAGACTTGAGTCTTTCATGACCAACACATTGTTAAAGAAGTGTTTGTTCTCACTTTGAAAGCAAGAGGTACTCATTTTAAAAATATATGGATTTCTTAAATCTATTGCTTTTAGATTTTAGATTGATAAATGCTAAAATATAAGATGAGAATGCTGCTTTCATTTCATTAGTATCACTCCCGCTATCATTTCCGTACTTTGTTCAGTCATTTATAGCCGACATGAAGGAGATTACTCTTAATGAAGTTTAGTTGAGTCTACATACTTGCAAACTTCATCATATGACTTCTACAAATCGTAAAGATGCACAAGATGCAGGGTTGTGACAACCCACAAGAAGAATCACGGTGTCTTAGAGAAGTATAAGAAGAAGGGGAAAGTGAAAGCAAAAGTTATATGTTAGTAACACTATTATTATGTTTAATTTTGATAATGGCATTCATGTACATATTTCTTATTCTACTCTCCTAATCTTGCAAGAAAGTATGTTATTTGATATATTGTTATAAGAAATCTAGTTGTATCATTCTCGGTGGCATATTCTCTTCAAGACGTGATCTCTTTGTTATCTCTAAAAAGTAGCTATCGAATTTTGAAGTGATTTCAGATAAAGAAGCTTATATCTTTGTTAGAGTTATTATATTTTTTATTTTATTTGAGTTTTGTAACCCTTTAGGAACTTATATGTAATTCACTCTTTTTTGCTCTCTAGTATTTCACTCTATATAAGAAACCCTAAACCTATGGAATAAGACCACGATTCATTCTCTCCTCCACATGGTACCAGAGCAACAGTCCTAGATCAGGGTTCTGACCTAAATCACCTCGTCGCTACCTCCAAGCCTCTCCTCAGCCTGCATGGGCCCTCTTTCCTCGCCTACGGCCTCGCGCGAGGCCCTCCTTCTCTAAGGCATGGCCAGTAGCCCCTAGCCAGTCAGGCACCCTTTCTAGGGTGTCGTTAGTGGCTGCAACACCCACCACGGGTGTCACCAGTGCTGCAGCATCCCCTATAGGGTGTCGTTAGCGACTGATGCACCCTTCAGGGCGCTACCAGCAGCTCCAATGCCACCAATGGGTGTTACCTGCATCCTCAGTGTTGCCGTGGGGGATCTCCCTCGTCTCTAGCACCATTGTTGACAGCCTCCAGCACCACCAGTGATGTTGTGGATCCCTTCTACGACCTCCAATGCCATCGTGGATCTCCTTTACCGCCTTCAGCATTGCCGCAACGCCTCTAGCCCTACATGGGTTGTCGTTAGGGCCCTTACAGACCCTTTGGACCATTGTTAATCACGTTTTCAGACCTTTTTCACCCTCGTACATGAGTCCTATGGCACTTTTCAGCCCCATATGCATACTTAAACAATAACAGGATTTTCTTGACCTCTCTACATGACCACCATGGCATCTCATCCTATTGAGACAAAGCCCTTGTACACTCCATCATCTATGATGGTACAAGTGAAGGATATGGAAAAAATCCTCAAGCGCATCATGGAAGCGTGATCGTCGTATCGGATACGACGGAGAACGACTAGTCGTACTAGTTGTTCGGTGCAGTGGAATTTAAAATTTTTCATGCGATGAAACCACATGATCCAAGAACGATTCTCGGATCGTTTCATCTATAACCACAACAAGTATAATGCAATACCTCTTGAAGCGTGGTTGATCGAGTCTCTATGAAAAGAGAACTCATGTCTCAAGTCTGATCGTCGGAGAAGCGGCTTGCGAGCGCGGGGATGAGTCACGTTGTCCTCGCAATCCAACGAGTTGATCCAAGCACGGTGAACTCCTGATCTCGTCGTACGAGATCGAACGTCTCCTTCGTGAGCGTAGCACTCCAAGAAGATGGAGAACGGTAGAGCATCGAAGCGGTGGCGCGGTGGCATAGGCAACGACGAAATCCTCCCCTAGGGTATTGGTGGTCGGCCACCAAGAGAGAGAGGGAGAGGGTTGGCGTGTGAGGAGAAAAGAGAGAGAGATGTGCTACCAATAGCATGTAATATTTATAGGGTTTTAGGATCCATGGATCTCAATCCATGGGACATATAAAATCAATGGATGAGATTGATTATGTCAATCCAATGGCAGAGATTATTGTTGGTAAAAACCAACAACTTATGATTTAATTTAGATTAAATATATTTGATAAATCAAATATACATCAATCCTAAAATTAAACCAATCAAATAAGGAGATGATTTCAATGGAGATCATGCCTTCCCAAGAAATAGGGTGGACGACCACCAATTCCATATAGGAATTGGTAGCCGCCCACCACCTTCCAAGTGGGGGCAATCTCATGGATTTCCATGAGATTGCATATCTCCATGAATTTCTCCATTATTTATTCCAACAACTTTTGTTGGGAATTATTCACCAAAAAATAATTCACAATTAATTTTGGGAATATTACAATCTTGACATTGGAAAATTGTGAATCACATTCACAACCCAAAACAAAATATAATTTACATTTTCAATTAATTAGACAATGTGTATCCAATACACATTAATAATTAATCAACAAATATAAATTATAATTAGCTCTCTCTAATACATTATAAATCACATTTATAATATATTATGAATAATTGGATATTTCTATCCACATTATTCTTATCCATAATAATTATATCACATTTAATTATATTGGATAATTCCTCATACATCATGATAATTAAATCTCATTTGATTATCAATTTCTCAATGCTTAGATCTTATGGAATTATTCTTGAACCATTCAAGAACAATGTTATTTCTCCTCAGATACTTGGAGATAAGGACAGGGCGATTGTATTGTTCCACGTATAGTGACTTGGATATTGAGATCACATCTCAAATTCAGATCCCATGAACCTCTCATAGATGCTTGATTAAATCAAGACCATAAACCTAATCTTATCATTGCATCTGAATCTCATTCAGATCAATGTCCAGTATATGGACTAAGATTAGGTCACTTCTCTAATGAGAGGAGTCACTAAAATCCAGACATGTTTCATCACTCCCTCGGAATGGAAGCGTCATGGTTATACAATCGTTTATGATCAAATCACCCTCAGGTATTCCCAATACATGTACATCCTGCATACTGGAAGACACATGGTCATCCTGAAGATATAGATCACTTTTATATTGTCATCTTCATGGTCTGATCACTAAGTTTCTCAATCTTGGTACTTGGGATATGGTACAGATCATATGCTTTCACAAAGCATATATCTTACCTTCAAATTCATGTCATGCTTCCAAAGCATGACGACCATGCATGGAATTTGATCAGTCTCAATACCTCATGAGTGAGCTCATGTCTCCCGGTTCACAAGTGAACATATATGATCCCTTTGAGAGATCGTATTACTCATATGCACTTACATGCACACCAGCTCGTCGGTGTATAGACCTTGGTTAGGTCATCCACCTATTGGTCTGCCAAATGTACACACTTAGACATACAGCAATACATCTGTCTCTGGTCAGAGGATGTTTGCATATGATGTGACAGTATTCATCATAGGTCATTGGTTATCTCGACCTCGTCAAGTCAACCCATTGACTCAACTAATCTGATACCTCCGAATCACTATTCCCATGCAGAGGACCTGCATCAAGAGGTCGATCAGATATCAACCTAATGAGAAAGGATTGCCATCTCCTTCTCAGGCTGGAGATCACTACTTGTCATCATTGATGATGCTTGATGAGTCCTCTATCTAACTCCTTAGATATTCATCCAAACATCAGCCTCTATGATTCAATCAATGAGTCAACAGCTGTATGATTATCAAGTTGTCCATGGTACATAACCATATTGTACAGAGGGACCTTATAGTGCATTCATTCAATCAATTTCAGAAAGGGAGTGAAACATAATCAATAACTTTTATTGATAAATCATTTATTACAAAACATTTATTGCAGGAATGGTTCGCCTCGGGCTCACATTGCTAACAACAAGGCACTTCTATCAAAATTAAGGTTACAAAAAACTCTGTGCTCTGGTCTCATTCCTTTAAGGTGTCCATTGGTGGTCAGCCGAAACTCTACATGAAGATGAAAGATCCTCCAAAGGAGACAGATAAATACTATGATACCTGGCTCGCAGACAACTATCAGGTCATCACTTGGATAACCAACAGTGTTGAAGCACATACTGCATCGAACCTGTTTTTCTAAGACACGACCAAGAAGATGTGGGATGGTCTGAATCACTCCCAGAAGAGGCTAAGTCATGCCTCATTGGCATTTACATGCGGGTTTGGTCTACATCTCAGGTTGACTCTGTCTAGTTGAGTATTACATGCATCTCACTAGACAGTATGAGGAGTCTGTGCTCTTTCAGCATGTCTTTTGTACCAAACTGGTACAGGAGCGTTCAGACTGGCAAATATATCATTTTCATGCTAGACTGCATCTTAGATAGCTAGAAAATAAAGAACGCGGAAGCGAGTTTCAAAGATAAATAAAATGAACATGAAGAATGCGGGATTTAACATGGAACCCTACTCTCTAAGGAGATGGATGAAACCACAGGAGAACGCCTCAAAGAGTTGTTGTATGCATTGCACTTTTTGATCTGTTACAGGAGGTATGGGGCTCCTTATATAGCATCCACAAACCCTCCAAGTCCCACTACTAATAGATGTGGGACTAAACAATTGGATATGGTAAATGGATCTTGGAAGGATTCATTTACCCATCTTACATGTAACACATATACTCCAATACTCCCCCTCTAAGCTGGAGCACGCCATTCTCAGCTTAGACAAACAGAAAGAAATCTGAACTCGCAATACAAGACACTACAAACAGATCAATTCAACACGCGCAACTGTCGTCTATTGTCGAGGACGTTGCTTCTCATGGCGTGCGTGTGAGGAGGAACAAACGAGTTGGAGTGTGAGTCAAACTGAATCTCCTTGTCGGATAGCATGTGCTCCATACTACGCCTGTCAGAGTCACTGCAACTGAAAATGAGTCTCCACCTGGAGAACTCTGTCCCGCCACATCATGTGGACAACCGCTCCATCTCTGAAAGGGCCAAACTGAAAGTCGTGAAGACATCCTTGTCGGAGTCCACTATCGCTAGAGAATGGAGTCTGAAAAATGTCTCCTCGTTAGAGAACTAGGTTTCTCCCATATTGGCTCAGAGAATGGGATATCTACTTTGGAGTCCTTATGAAACCACATGAAAACCCTAGCCCACATGGTATAGGGAATGTGATCTCTACTCTGGAATCCATATGGAACACAAGAAAACTCTGACGAAAATAAAAGACGGGGACCACAAACTGACGATCACATACATGTGTGCGTCTGAAAAAGAGTCTCTCTCTAGAGAACTCGAAGAAAATGGGTCACTCAACTATGGAGTGCATCGAACATAGACTCTCAACAAATTGCAGAGTCTGAAATTGAATCGTGGAGTCTGGAAAACTGGCCTACCTTTGACTGGAGAATCTGAATCTGAACTGGAATCATCATGGTCGGAGAACTCTATACATACTCCTCCTTTCTCCCATACCGGTCGAAAAACAATGATGTCGACCAATGTTGAGAGAAGACAAGAAAACGGGGGAAAATATCACATAAATGAATTACTTAGCCGATCTCAATTTTTCCCATATTCTTTCCTTTTTTCTGGTTATCCCATTTTTTAATAAACTGCTCATTTTTTCTCGACTTTTCTTTTCCTTTTTTGCATTTTTTTCATTTTTCATCTCCATTTTTTGTGAATAAACGTTAGCATACCCTTGGGCCTCTTTTCTTTCTCCCTCTCTCTTTTTAAACCACGGCCCAATTTGGGCGGCCCCTTTTTTTATTTATGGTTCCCACTTGGGAACCCTTTCTCTTCGATTCCCGCTGCCCCCAATGGGGCTTGCTGCAGATAACCGCTGCCAGAAGAGATCAGACCAGAGGGGAGCCTATCGCGTCTGGGGGTCGCCGCTCGGATATGGAGAGGGATCGAAGCCTAGAGGTCGAGCTGGAGCATCGTGCGAGCAGGAGATGCTGCCGCCTCCTGGACTTCGGAGCCCTCTCCGTACGGTGCATCTACAGGTCGAAGCAGCTCCCGCGGCATCACGTGAAGGAGGCCCCGTCATTGGAACTGTATCGCGATGGCGCGCAAGAAATGGGAGCGTTACCTGGGATTTGTGGAGAGGTGTTTGCTTGGAGATGGATTTGGAGAGGATGGCGACGCAATGTCTTCACTAGGGCTTTGTTGCATGGAGCTCGAGCTCCGCCTAGAAGCGACAATGGGCGGCTTTGCCTGCTGATGTGGAGATCGATGTCGGAGATGAGAGGAGAGGAGTGAGGTGTGGCTTCAACTGGAGGAGGAAGGTGGAAGGGCCAAGATGTGATGCGCCTGGACCATCACTTGGATGTGGCCACCTAAATGAGGAGCAGCCGCATGAGAGGAGGTCTGGTTGCCAAGGAGATCGACCAGTGGTCGCCACTAGAGGCGGAGCAGGCGCTGGTCTAGATAGGGCTTCGCCTCCGCCTGGAGGTCATGTCGGGTCGTGCACATGTTGTTGTTTTTTTGACGCTCAAAAGAGGGGGAAGCACTCATAGGTGTTCGCCCCAATTTATTAAAATGTAAAGAAGAGAGTACTTACAAGATGGATGAAGAAAACAAAACAAAGGGTAGATGGTATCAGATAAAGATACCACCCACGCATACGTACAACGCTATCCAGAAGTCCAGTCAATACAAAAGCGTGCCGCCGAGATGCAAATATTTTCTGTGCAGAACCTCTGCCGAGCAAAGAGTGCATCGTTTCTTCCCAACCAGATGCTCTACAAACGCGCAATCGGGTCCACCAAATCCACCCTCGACCGACCCCTGGAATTAATCAAGGAGTCGCAGAACGCATCAAAGTTCGAGATATTCAGCCAACCCAAATCGTCCCAGATAGCACGAACACGGGCGCACTGGAAGAAGAGGTGCCCACTGGTTTCCACCGTCGTACCACAGAGACCGCACATTTGTGAAACATTAGGAAACATCATAGCACATCGGTCTCTAGTTAGCAGCTGACCACGCCGAAGAAGCCATAGAAAGATACCAACCCGTTCCGGCAATTGGAGTCCCCAAATGAACTTGCAATGAGTCAGCAAAGTCGTGTCGTCCCTCACAGCGGGGGGAAGAATAGCGAAGTACGCCTTCCTGGTAGAGAAAGGGCCGTCCTTCCAAGCCAAGTGATCACGCCCCCCCGTGGGCGTGGGAGCATCCGAGAGAAAATCCATCATGGAAGTGAAGTCGAGCAGATGCTGATCCGATAAATTAGCAGCGAACAAAGGGCACCAGCAGCCATCGGACCAGCAGGATGCCACGGTGGCTAATTAGTCCACTACCAGCGCGAACAACCGAGGAAACAAAGACTGCAAAACACCCCTCCCGGACCAATCATCCGACTAGAAGCGGAAAGAATTCCCATCGCCAAGAATAGGTTTGAATAGAGATCTGTTGCGGTTAAAAGCAGACAACACACCGCGCCAGAAAGACGAACGGTGGCCCTCGAGTCGCCCCCGCGAAGCGGATATTAGATCGACCCTCGCCGCCTCCCTAAGGCACTTCAACATGAAATTCTCTTCCTGACCCCACACCTTCGCCGCCCATTTCAGAAGCATAGCCTCGTTCACCACCTCCAGCTGTCTCACACCCAAACCCCCTTCCCGCTTAGGGCGCGAGACGTCCTCCCAACCCACCAAATGAACCCCCCTTCTCCCCTCGCCCTTCCTTCCCCAAAGAAAGCCCCGCATACATTTTTCCAATCTAATCTGAATCCCCTTCGGCAAGCCACGCACGGACAGGAAATAAATTGGGATCGAGGAAAGCACGGATTTAAGAAGAACTAACCGTCCCCCCCTTGAGAGAAGCGTCGCACGCCATCCAGCCAGCCTAGCCTCCATCTTCTCAACCACCTTCCGGCAATCACGCAGCCGAGCACGGCCCACCGACAGGGGCAGACCAAGGTACTCCAACGGGAGGCTGCTCGGAGAAGAACCCATCAAACTGGCACACTCCATAGCCTCCTCCGGCAACATAGCAAAAGGAACGACTTTAGATTTGTTCCCGTTGATGAGGAGGCCCGACATTTCACAGAATAGTTGTAGTAGTGGCCATACCCGAGGCATTGGCGTGGCCGCCCTCAATAAAGCATATTGTGTCATCAGCAAACTGTATAAGAGGAATATGATAGGGACCCAAAGAGCATCCCCGCGTAAGACCGGCGTCGGCCACACCCTCAATCATACGCGGCAAGACATCCACCGCCAAAACAAAGAGGAGGAGAGCAAGGGGGCACCCTTGCCGAACCCCCCTGCGAGGCTGGAAAGCCCCCCCAGCAGGACGCACATTGAGAGAAACGGACAAGGAAGCGGTGGTCACACATCGCCGAATCCAAGAGATCCAAATCGGCGGGAAACCCCGCCGCTTTAGCACCGACCATAGAAAGCGCCAATCCACTGAATCATAAGCCTTTGCAAAGTCTATTTTCCATTGCAGCCCCTGGGTATTATTTCTGCGCCAAACATCAACGATCTCGGAAGCCACCGCATAGCAATCAGATATTTGTCTCCCTTGAACAAAAGCGGCATGTGAAGGTGAGATGAGCGCGTCGAGGAGTGGCGCAAGCCTTCTGGCGAGAGCCTTAGCAATGATTAAATAAATGCCATTAGATATAGAAATAGGCCGGAAATCCTCGATACAGTTGGCCGAAGGATATTTAGGGATCAAAACAATACTAGCCCTGTTGAGTTTGTTAAAGCCTCTATTCCCCTCACAAAATTCATGAGCAACGTCCAAGACGTCATTAGCTATCACATCCCAAAAATCCTGATAGAAAGAGATAGGGAATCCGTCCGGACCGGGGGCAGCGTCCATGTTGAGATCCCAAGTCGCCCCCTTGAGCTCCTCCATAGAAAATGGCCGAATAATCGTCGTCGCATCCGAAGGCGCAAGGACAGAAGCCCCACGGCCAGACCACCGCCACGAACGCGTAGGTTGACGGTCAAAAACGCTCTTAAAATATGTTCCCAAAGCCACGCCCAAATCCTTCTCCCCCTGAATGAAGGAGTCATTGACCGAGAGGGATGAGATTGTATTAGCACGTTTTCTAGCACTAGCAACCCGATGGAAGAAAGCAGTGTTCGCATCCCCATGTTTGATCCATCGCAGGCGCGAGCGCTGGCGCCACTCGATTGCCCTTTTCCTGTCCTGTCCTCGGGAGATAATTCCCTCTCGTTCTCTAAACGATCCAAGTACAAAATGATGTCATCCGCCTCCCTACGAGCGATTAAGCATGCCTGACGAGTATTGAATTTAAAGGTCGCCAATAAATTTCTGAGGGACGAAAGTTTATGATCGAACCGACTGGCAGCACTACCGGCATAAAAGGATTGGGACCAGTGATTTCGCACAATGTCCCTGAAGTTCGGTTCCATCAACCAGCACCGTTCATAGCGAAAGTGTCCGTGTAGGAGATTTACGACGGCGTTCATAGCGAAAGTGTCCGTGTAGCGAAAGTGTCGTGCACATGTTGTTGATCTAGGGTTTCTTCATCGAAGCCGCGTGTAGGAGATTTGCGACAGCGAACATAATATAACAGGACTCCATAAATTAGGGGGTCAAAAACCCATGTAAAAAAATTGCGAAACTTGAACCATGAACATAATTTCTTCAAGATCAAAACATCAAAATCAAATCTGAACAAATGATGAAAAATAAATTCTTGAGAATCGAACCCGTTCTGATACCATGTTAGAAAATAAAGAACGCGGAAGCGAATATCAGAGATAAATAATATGAACATGAAGAATGTGGGATTTAGCATGGAACCTTACTCCCTAAGGAGCGGGATGAAACCACGGGAGAACGCCTCAAAGGGCTGATATATGCATTGCACTTTCTCATCTGTTATAGGAGGTTTGGGGCTCCTTATATAGCCTCAACAGACCCTCCAAGTCCCACAATTGGATCTTGGAAGGATCCATTTACCCATCTTATATATGACGCATATACTCCAACATAGATATCAAGTAGTGAAGGAGCAATTTCTAATATTCGACACCCTGACATCGATGAAGACCATATTTAGACCATATGTGGTTGTCTTCAGGAGATGGAGAAATATGTTGCACAACCCTCTACTTAACCTCTCACAGAGAACTTTGCTCACTTAGTATCATCTAGGAGAGGAGGACGACAAAGCTTCCGAGGAGGCCGAGGACGTGACTTCGGTCGTGGTCGTGGGCATACTTTGATCGCAGACGTGACCTGAGTCGTGGTCGCGGACGAGATATTGATGCTCCTCAGTCCCCACAGTGCATTCATTATGGTCGCTAGAATTATTCATCCGAACGATATGGCAAACATTTGGCTATCCTCCTCATCTAGCCAATAGTGCCTATGAGAAACGCCTACGATATTGTATAAGTGTCTTCTAAACCAGATTCGAGTGCACAGACGATCTAACTCAATGTTGTTGATTACTCCGTCTAATGCAGATCCTCAAGATCCCTGGGCTCGCTCCTTCTCAAAGTGAGACTACCACTGCTACTTTGGCTACCACTTTAGGTATAGTAATCAAATTTGCAACCACTACTTCTCCTACTTGGATCATTGACTATTGAGCCTTTACTCATCTGACATGAGAAGGTAGTCTACTAACGTTCTCCAAATCCTCTTCATCAATGAATTCGTTTAGAGTCGTCAATGATGCCTAATCGCATGTTACTACCATCAAAACTATGGAGTTCTCCTCCAAACTCCGACTGTATGGGATTCATTGTGCTCTTGATCTTCCTCTCAGCTTATTGTCTATTCACAAGCTTTGTAGTGAGCTAAATTGCCATGCGATATTTGATGAAATATATTGCTACTTTCAGGACATCATGACGAGGCAGATTTTTGGTGGGGGCATGAGAAGAATGGCCTCTATTATCTTGACATACCCTCATATTCTAATTTTGTTAATGATGAGTCCATCTTCGAAGATGTGTTCCTATAGCATTTGCGCCTTGGGCATCCTTCTATCAAGGCTCTCTCCATGGTGTTCTCTGAACTCTCTACTCTGAAGCCCTTTCAGTGTGAGGCATGTGAGCATGGAAAACATCATCGAGCTTCATTTCCTGTCCATGTCGAGTCGACGTGTATCACTCTTTTTGGATTAGTTTATTGTGATTTTTGTTTACATTGTCCGGTTCACACTTTGAGTAGTCATAGATATTTTATTTCCTATGTGGATGATTATAATATATCCTCTTTGGTTTATCTAATAAAGGAACGTGTGGAGATTAATAAGATTGTCGAGAATCTCTTTCAATATGTCAAAACGTCATTCTCTGCTTGTGTACAAAATTACTCAAACTGACGATGCTCTTGAGTTCACCCAACAAGACTTAACGTCTTTCTTTGCCTCTCAGGGGACTGTTCATCGGACATCATGTCCGGATACCTCCCAACAAAATAGGATAGCGGAAAGGAAAGCCAGACATCTTGATATTGCTAGATCTCTCCTCACTCAGATGAATGTTCTCAAGTACTATTGGGAGGAAGTCACTCATACTGTTGTCTATCTCATAAACAGGATCCCATCTTCTATCCTAAAGGGGACATTCTTTTCTCTCTACTATACCCCAATGAGTGTCCTTTTCCTTTACCATTGAGGATTTTTGGGTACGTTGCATTTGTTTACAACTTTCATGTTGCTGACAAATTGTCACCTAGGGCTATCAAGTGCATTTTTCTTTAATCCTCTCACATTCAGAGAGGCTACCGATGCTATGGTCTTGTTGGGTGTCGATACTATATTTCCGCGGATGTCACTTTCTTTGAGCAGTATGATATGTCCTCTTCAAGTACCCTATGGTCATGTTGGGCGTCGATACTATATTTCCACGGATGTCACTTTCTTTGAGCAGACTATCTTCTTTACACAGACTATGGGTGGCATCCCTTTAGATCTACCACCCCCACCGATCATATATAAACGCAATCACACCACTGTGCCTTCTTCTATACCTTTACATGTTCCTTTTTTGCAGGATGATATGCCCTCTTCAAGTACCCCGACCATTGTTGCCTCGGAAGTGCCTGAGGAGCTACCTATAGATCTCGGAAACAAAAAAAAGGCAATGTACTTTTCACCCTATGTCACATTTCACTTCTATTGATGGTTTATCTAACTGTGGCAAGATGTTTGCAGATGCCCTGATGGCCACTTCTATGTTTTTTTTGGTCACTTTTATTCTTAGTGATCATCATAGTGCAATGTAGGACCATGACTGGAGACAAGCCATGGATGAGAAGACGGACGGCTTACCTCCCGGGACATGTGGGATCGTGTGTTGTGCGCCCTGGGGGTTCGCCATGTGGCATGTAGATGGGTCTTCACGACCAAATAGTCGCCTGATCGGACCATTGACAAATTGAAAGCCAAATTTGTTGGAAAAGTCTTCACGTAAACCTATGGGGTTGATACTTTGAGACCTTCTCTCCAGTTGCAACAATGGGATCCACCCGTACCATTCTTTTTTTTGTTGCTAATAAAGCATGGCCCATATTTTAGCTTGATGTGAAAAATGCATTTCTCTATGTGACCCTGAGGAGGAGATTTATATGATGCGGCCGCCAGGTTACGTAGTCGAGGGGGAGTGTGTATGCTGACTATGTCTCGGGCATGGTTTGGCAAACTTGCCATTAAGATCAGCACTCTTGGCTTTCAGAGGATGACATCTGACTACTCTGTCTTCACCAGACGACGGTCTATTGGCATCGTTATACTTGTTGTCTATATTAATGATATGGTTGTCACTAGAGACAACAAAGCCAACATTTCAGAAACCAAGACCTTCCTCCAGAAGGTCATTGTCGCTATTAGAGAATGTGTCACATGTATAGATGGATAATTGGATCCCTCTAGGATCCAATTACCACGTCCATAGGTTTAGTCCCACATCTATTGTTACTGGAACTTTGGTCTGTCTGCGGGGCTTTATAAGAAGCCATAACCCATTGTATCAATTGAGAGAAAGGAATAACATAATACCCGGCCCTTTAGAGAGCTTCTCATGTGGTTTCATCCCGCTCCTCAGGGAGTAGGGTTCCACGTAAAATACCGATGTTCATTCACTTTTTAAATTTCTCTATCTCTGATACGCTTCCACATTATCGTTTTTTACATGGTATCAAATGGGATTCCATTCTCGAGGAGTTATTTTATATTTGTGATTTTTCAAGATTTAATTATAACGGTATATTTACATTTGAATATTATTATTATGTATTTTTTGTTCAAGAACAAGTTCAAAATTAAATTCTAGGGTTTCTTGAAACCCTAATTTTTGCCAACACTGATCTGATCATCTCTAGATTTTGTCGGGTTTCTTCGTGAAACCATAAAGTTGATTGAAGAAGTTATCCAGTCAGTAGCAATCTTATTGATTCGTTGATCTATTTAAGTTCTGAAAATCTTAAAGTTTATTCCGCGTACCGTAGCAAACAAAAGACCATAATCATCAATTTCGAGAAAAAACTACAGTTTATAAAACCTGGTTCCAGGAAACATCAACATTGTCATGACATCACAATTCACTTCGATCTAAGCGACATTAGCACAAGCTTGTAACACCACGCGCACTATCATTTTCAGGATCTCATCATCGCGAGCATCTTCTCCATGCGAAGGGTTCTTCGAAACCCTAAAAGGGATTGACAAAGAAGAAGAAGTCGATGTTCTCATCCAGGCAATCTAACCCCTGCGAGCGAACCCTTCCCCGCATCTTCGCCCGTCAGCATTCACTCGATCGCGATGAGACTCCCACCATGCAGTTCCCTAGCGCCGCCACACATCTAAGCATCCTGGTGGTGATGCCCTATAGACCCTCCAAGTGTGTGCAACTCCACAAAAATCCCAGGCGATGGTGTTGCATCCCTTTCTCAGATACACAAGGCAGCAACAATCTGGCCATCCTCTCTTTAATGAAGCAGCACCCATCGCTTCGAGCCCGAGAAGAGCCCTACCACCTTCATGCACCATCCTATTTTTCCAAGTTTGATACAGGCGATCGGAGTTGCTCCCGACGCACATCTCTAGTTCCAGGCTACCACTTGGTGTCGGCGATCTCAAAGGAAAGCCCCATTAACGGCGATGGGAATAGGGTTCCCACGAAGGGAACAATTAATAGTTGATATTATTTTGAGGCCCAATTGGATCGTTAGAGCCATACAAAGATAAAATAGGGAGGCCCTCTCTTTTTTTAGGCCCAAGGCAGGGAAGGTCGTATTGGCGATATATCGACGATATATCGTCGATATATCGATATCGAGAGGTTGGGGGTATCGAAATCAGAGTGTATATTTTTTACAGGGTATCAGCGATATATCGCCGATATATCGCCATATCTGTCCCCCCTAGCCCCCCCAGGCTCGTTGACCGGGCAGCGAGACCCCCGTACTAGTAGGGTATGGTGCGACAAGAGGGTGCATATAATGGTTCTTCAACTTGGTGTATATTTACAAGTTATTTCATGTTGTAAAACCTGAATGAAATCCAATTCCAATATCTATAAGTCAATTCTTCAAAAAATCTACAAGTCAAGAATCAACATTAATATCGATATGTTCGAAATTATCGATATATGCAATATAAGCTTTATAGATGATCGATATGTGTGATCTAAGAGTATATTTGTAAGTTTTTAGTGATCTAAGAACTTGGATAAACTCCTTTTTCAATATATATAAGTCAACAACTAACAATACCGTCGTATCGAGATATGCGATATAAGGGTCATGGATGATCGATATGTGTTATCTAAGAAAGTAAGAGTACATTTGTAAATTATTTAGTAATCAAAGTACTTGGATGAACTCCATTTTCAATATATATATAGTATGTCAACAACTAACAATATCAGCGATATGTTCGATATGACCGATATGTGCACTATAAGGATCATAGTCCTTATAAATGATCTATATGTATTTTCTAGGTGTATATTCGTAGTATTTCATGTTATAAGAACTTGAATGAAATCCATTTCCAATATTTATAAGTCAAGAATCAATATTAATATCGATATGTTCGATATGACCGATATGTGTGATACCGATATGTGCAATATATGGTCTATAAATGACCGATATGTGTGATATAAGTGTTTATTTGTAGATTATTTGTTGGTTTGATAACTTGGACGACGTTAATTTCTGAAAAATGACAAAAAATTAGCTTTTTTGAACCATTTTCGACATTTCCACCGATATCGTCGATATATCGGCGATATATCCCGATATATCCTTTTTCGGTCGGACTGAAATGATATCGATATCGATATGGTCTTCCTTGTCCCAAGGGGCTCCGTTCAGACAAAAAAAACAAAAGAAAGAAGAGGCGTGAAGGGAGTGATGTGCCCTATTAAAAAAGAAAAGAAAAGTTTCGCTAATGTTATTGGGCCCAATTGGGCTTCAAACGAAAAAGAAGAGGAATAGTTGTATTTTTGGGCCTAATGTGGGTCGTGATTTCAAAAAAAGAGAAAAAAAGGAAGAAGAATTCTTTTTGGAAAAAGGTGCGTACAAAAAAAAAAAAAAGAAAAAGAAAAGATGTACGTAAAAGAAAAAAAGGAAAGTGATTTATAAAAAAAGAAGAGAAAAAGCTGAGAGAGAGAGAGAGGGAAAGAGATCGGCTTAAGTGATTTTTAGCTTCTCCCCTTCTTCATGTATTTTCCCAACTTGGTCGACGTCATCTATTTTGACCAGTATCGGAGAAAGGGGGTATTACGTAGAGTTCTGTAGTTCAGATTTCAGACTATGCAGATTACCAGACTCATACTCTATATATTGTTTGAGAGTCTACAGTGCAAGGTGTACAGGTGTGCATTCATGGTTTAAGAGATCATCATACTTAATCCGGTTGGCTCAAGGTTTTCATGTGATCCATAGGGGCTCCAGAGTAGAGATCTCATTCTCTGCGCCATTGTTGGCTTAGGATGCGTTTGGTTCGGAGGTTTTCTGGCAGAGGGTAACCCACCTCAAAAGTGGGTTAGCTGGCGGATAACATGTTTTTGTGTTTTGGTGTTTGGTTAGATGTTGTGATGTGATTGTATTAAAGTTTAGAAATGATTAGAAGTTAAATATTTTATAATTTTTAGATGACAAGATGGTATAGTACAATTTTTTTTGTTGTAACGCATGAAAGAAAATAGTGGTAGTACAGTGTATCTACCACACAAAAGACCAGAGTTCAAATCCCACTCTTGCAGGGGTTGCGTTAGGTAGTCGACGACCAACGTAAAAAATAATCGGATCTTTCAACATGGATTTGAGCAAGAATCCATGTAGCTGACCCTACTTATAGTGGGAGAAGGCTTAGTACATTTTACCATTTTTAATGCATGAAAGAAAAATTGGTGATTTGATGTATTAAATGAGAGAGTGTGATTTTCAGGTTTGCCCTACATAGTGTAGAATAAAAAATAGATGTTGCAGCCCACGTGTTGGAGATGGGAATTTTAGGGGAAAACGTTGGGGAAAACCCGAGGGTTTTGGGGAAATAACCAGCATAGGGCGAGGGTAACCCCTCATCTGAATAGGCCTTAGGATTTTCATGTGGTTTCATAGGGACTACAGAGTAGAGATCCCATTCTCAGAGCCAACGCGGAAGAGACCTGGCACTCCGACGAGAAAACTTTCAGACTCCATTCTCTAGTATCTGTGGACTCCGACAAGGATGTTTCTACGGATTTTTTCAATTTGGCCCTTAAGAGATATGGAGCAGTTGTGGGCCATAGTTCTCCAAGTGAAAACTCATTCCAGTTTTAGTGACTATGACGGCTGCATACAGAGCACACATTTTCCAACGAGGAGATCCAATTCAATTTGTACTCCATCCCTTCAGTAGATCCTCACCAACATGTCACGAGAAGCAACGTCCTCAACAGGCAACCGACAGAGTTTGCATTAAGTTTATATTGCATATAGTGTCGTGTATTGTGAGCGAACGAATTCTTTCCACTTATCCAATTTGAGCATTGCATGCTTCAGCTTAAGGGGGGAGTGTTAGAGTATGTGCCATATGTATAAATGGGTAATTGGATCCCTCCATGGTCCAATTACCACATCAACAGGTTTAGTCTCACATCTACTATTAGTGGGACTCCAGTCTACCTGCGGGGCTTTATAAGAAGCCACACACCCATTGTATCAGTTGAGAGAAAGGAATAACAGAGTATCCGACCCTTGAGAGACCTTCTCTCATGGGTTCATCCCGCTCCTAAAGGAGTAGGGTGTTGGATATGCGAGCCCACGGCGAGCCATTATGCAATAAATGTTATTGCAAATATCATTCCCTAATCTGAAATAAAGAATACATAATTTGCATAATAGGTCCCTTAGTACAATTAGGGTTATGTACCATGGCCATCTTAATGATCATACAGTTGTTGATTCAAATATTGAATCATAGAGGCTGGTGCTTGGATGAACATCTAAAGAGTTAAATTGAGGACTCATCAAGCACCATCAAATGATTGTTAAGATATGATCTCCAGCCTGAGTAGGAGATGTCAATCCTTTCTCAGTTAGGCTGATATCTGACCGACCTCTTGATGCAGGTCCTCTGCATAGGAATAGAGATTCGAAGGTGTCAGATTAGTTAGGTCAAAGAGTTGATTTAACGAGATCGAGATAACCAAAGACCTTTATCGTATGCTGTCATTATATAGACATGCATCCTCTGACCGGAGACAGATGTGTTACTGTATGTCTGAGTATGTACATTTGGCAGACCAATAGGTTGATGACCTAACCAAGATCTATACACCGGCGCGCTGGTGTGCATATAAGGGCATATGAGTAATACGATCTCTCAAAGGGATCATACAGGTTCACTACTGAACCGGAAGACATGAGCTCACTCATGAGATATTGGGAAGAATCAAATTACGTGCGCACGGTCGTCTCGCTTTGGAAGCTTGACTGAATTTGTATGTTTGATATATACTTTTGGAAAGTATATGATCAAGACCTAGGTATAATATATGCTTTTGGAAAGTATATGATCGATACCAACTCCCAATGATCAAAATGAGAAACTTACTGATAAAACCCTGAAGTAGACAGTATAAAGTTGATCTAATACTTCGGGTTTATTCTGAGTCTTCCAGTATGCAGGATGTACAGGTATTGGGAATACCTGAGGGTGGTGTGATCATAAACGATTGTATAACCATGATGCTTCCATTCCTAGGGAGTGATGAAACGAGTCTGGATTTTAGTGACTCCTCTCAGTAGAGAAGTAATCTAATCTTAGTCCAAATGTTGGACATTGATCTGAATGTGATGAGAAGATTAGATTTGCGGTCTTGATTTAATCAAGCATCTATGGGAGGCCCGAGATCTGGATTTGAGATGTGATCTCAATATCCAAGTCACTATACGTGGAACAATACAATTGCCATGTCCTTATCTTTAAGTATTCGCGGAGAAAGCGCATTATCCTTGAAAGAGTTCATGGATAATTCTGTTGTTGATATATGTATCCGAGCATTGAGAAAATGGATAATTAAATGTGATTTAATTATCATGAATAATATGAATTTGATTCATATTACAAGGAGAGTTATCTTAGATAATTAAATGTGATTTGATTATCAAAGATGTGAATAATGTGAATGTGATTCACATTATTTGGGCATATGAGAATAGAGATCCAAGATGATTAAATGTGATTTAATTATCATGGATATGAATAATGTGGATAGCACTATCCACATTAACCATATATATTATAAATGTGATTTATGATATATAAGAGAGAGCTATTTGTAATTTACATTCACTAATTAAATGTTGATATGAATTAGATTCACATTGGACATTAAATTGAAAATGTAATTTACATTTTATTTTGGGTTGTGAGTATGGTTCACAATTTTTCAATGGCAAGATTGCAATGTCTACAAAATAATTATGAATTATTTTTGTAGAATAATTTACAACAATTGTTGTTGTAAATATTGGAGATATATGCAATCTTGGAGATTGCATTGGAGTCTCCCTTTCCTAATAGGAGAGGGAGGACGGCCACCAATCCCTAAAGGAAAGGGTGGTCGTCCACTCTTCCTATATGGAAGGGAGGAGCCTCCTTTCCATTATCTCCAATGTTAGTTGATTTAATTTGGTGATTGAATTATATTGATTTATCAATATATATTTAATCTAAATTAAATTAATTATTGTTGGTTTTTACCAACACAAATCTTGGCCATTAAAAGAAACACAATCGATGAGAGCCATTGGATTTGTGTTGTCCATGGATTGAGATCCATGGATCCCAAAATATTATAAAAGGAGAGGCACCCCTTTGCTCTTCTTTACACCAAGAGAACATAAGTCTCTCTCTCTCTCTTTCTCTCTGCATGCCTACCCTCTCTCCCTCTCATGGCCGTCCACCATGGATGCCCTATAGAGGTTCTCCATCGTCGCAGCGTCGTCTTTATGCTGCCCGATCGTCTGCTCGTGGATCTACGTCTCCTTCGGTGTGCCTCGCTCGTGAAGAAGACGTCGGATCTCGTGTGTCGAGATCAGGAGATCCACCACTTGGATCAACCACATGGATTGCGAGAAGCACGCGATTCATCCCCGCGCTCGCAAGCATCTCCTCCGAGGATCGGACTTGAGACAGGAGGTCTCTTCGTTTAGAGACTCGATCGCAACCACGCTTCAAGAGGTAATCCTATTACTTGTTTGTGGTTTAGACGAAACGATCCGAGAAGTGTTCTTGGATCATGTGGTTTCGTCACATGAAAAAAATTTTAAATTCCGCTGCATCGAGCAACTAGTGCGACTAGTCACTCCTCGTCGTATTGGATACGACGCTCACGCTTCCGTGATGCGCTTGAGGATCTAACCATATCCTTCATAGGGTTCCATATAAAATCTCAATGTTCTTCCACTGTTTGCATTTCTTTATCTCGGATATGCTTCCGTATTATCGTTTTCTACAGTCACGAAGGATCTTAGACAACTCTGCTACTTCCTTTCTATTGCGGTGATATGCACTGTAGAGGTGCTACATCTCTCACAAAGAAATTGCTTTGATATTATCACTGAGGTTGGACTACTTGGATGCAAGCCATCTAACATCCTTGCAGAAGTGAGGAAGAATTCTAATATACTAATCCAGATTTTGAGAATACCACGCGATATAGAAGTCTAGTGGGTAGACTACTCTATCTTATTATTACTAGGCCAAATATATCATATGTTATGAGCAAAGCCATCCAGCACATAAAGAGTCCCTTTACAGTCATTGGCAGGATGTTCTTATGATCCTTCGATATTTGAAGGAATCTCTCGACCGTTGACTCTTCTATGGGGTCAACGGTCACATTGATGTCTCTGCCTACACATATGTTGACTATGCTAGTTCTCCTGAGGATCGTCGGTCCACTACAGACTACGCCGTGCTCGTTTGGGCCAATCTGGTTACTTGGCAAAGCAAGAAGCAGACAGTGGCCGCTACTCGCTAGATCGAGTGCAGAGACAGAATACAGGGCATAGCCCAAGCCACATGGGAGATCACATGTCTTATCTACTTTTTACATGAACTTGGACTTCTAGTTCGATGCAGTACAAAACATGATTTTGTTGTAATTTTATTTTTTTTGTGTATTTTGCTGTAAAAAAACAAAAGTCACAATCTTGGGATGTGTTTATTGGTTTAAATTTGTCTTTTGGATGAAAGGTTGCCTCTTTTAAAGGGCAGGTTCCCAATTTAAAAGAAGCATACTCCTTTGTAGTATATCCTCCTTTCTCCTTTGAATTTCTTTCTCCTCTCAAATCCTCCAATCTAATTCTCCTCCATTATCTTCTTCCTTCTCACGTAGCTTGGCATGCTCCTCCACGTCCCCTTATCGCAATTCATTATTTTCTCACCACTCAACAGTTCTTCCTTATTTTTCAACCTCAACAATTGGTATTAGAGCATGGAAGACGAATCGTTCCTACGATTCGACGATCCTGTCGAGCAATGGAAAACGATGCTCAACTTGAGTCATCTAGGCCAAGGCTCACGGTCACGACATAAGAAATTCAAAACTCGCATTCTATCCAGTATCAAAGTGCAACTATGGCTAGATTCATGGCTAGAAGAAGACACTTAATCACGATGAAGATTCGTACCATAAAACATCAATACAACAAAGGTTCGGTGAAAACATATTCATTCAAAATGATGATTTCTCTGTTACAATTCATGTACAAGAATACAAAGAAGAAATAGGACCCATATTTGACATAAGTCCCACGGATGAAGAATATGAAGTTCTAGATATGTTCCACGCAGAAAACAAAGGAGAAATAAAAAGACACTGACGATAACGCTCTAACCATGTTCCAAGTTGATGTTTAGGAAATTCCAAACGTGCATTTACCACTTATGAAGCTTTCTTAAGCACCACATACCACCCCAATCCTTATCTCAACGCCACCAGTCCTGCAGCAGCCCCCTTCTAACACCAAAACACCCCTGCCACCCCTTGTTTGAGATCTGTTATCCCTACCACCTTCCTCACAGTTGTCACAGATTTGGCCGAGAGTAGGAGGTCTTAAGTTCAACACAAAGCGTGAACTTAGTCGGTGTATTGACCACACTAAATCCCGACTAAAGTCAACAATTAACCCACACTAAAGATCAATAAATTAGAACTAATGTGGAGTTAAAATTTATTTTTAACTCTACATAAAAGATGTATAGGTGCAAGTATGTAGAGAGTTCGAACACAGGGAGCAAGCAGGGTAGTTCAAGCAAATGTGCTCAAGTGAATGTGTGTGATGTGTCTACACTAAGCAAACAAGCAAAGGAAATTTTTGTGGGTTTTTAATTTTTAATTTTTTTATTTTAAATTTAATTTTTAATTTTGTATTTTGATTTTTAATTTTCTGATTTTTATAATTTTATATTTTATATTTTTCTTTTTCTTTTTCAATATTGGAAAATGAAGATAATGGAATAAAAGGCAAGATGAAATATTTATAAAACTAAGTAAAAATTACCAAAAATTCAGAAATAAATTATTTTTGGTATTTTTAGGATTTTTTACTGTTTTTGTGATTTTTGGGGATTTTTCAAGGTGTTTTTGGTATTTTTAAATGCTTAAATAAGTCAAAACAGTGAAACAAGAGCTGGCTGTGACTAAAATGAGAATTAAAATTAGCAAACAGCAACCAAAACTTTTCACACTATTTTTCAAATAA